>RXID01016446.1:0-27660 GCA_005019695.1 Trichopus zeylanicus subsp. travancoricus | reverse complement strand
AGAAGTTGTTGTAGTAGCAGTAATAATAGTATTAGCAATAGTAGTAGAAGTGACAGCAGTAGTTACAGCATGAGTTGTAGTAGTAATAGCGGAAGTAGTAGCCGCAGCAGTTGTAGTAGTAGTAGTTGCAGCAACAACATTAGTGGCGGTACTAGTTTTGCTTGCAGCAGTAGCAGTAGCAGCAGCAACAGCAAGAGAACTAGTAGGAGCAGTCATAGTAGTAGTAGCAGTAATAGTAGCATTATTAGTAACAGTGGTTGTAGTAGTAGTAGTAGTAATAATAATAATAGTAGTAGTTGTTGTTGTAGTAGTAGTAGTAGCAGTAGTAGTACTATCGGAAGTAGTAGTAGTAGTATTGGTTGTAGTTGTAGTATAAGCAGTAGTAGTAGTAGTACTATCAGAAGTAGTAGTAGTAGTACTGGTTGTAGTTGTAGTAGAAGCAGTAGCAGTAGTAGCTGTGGTTGCAGTAGCAGTACTAGTAGTAGCAGAAGTGCAAGGGTTGCAGTAGTAGGGGAAGTAGAAGTAGTAGTAGTAGCAATAGTAGTAGTAGCAACAACAGTAGTATTATTTGTAGCAGTAGTAGTAGTAGCAGAAGTAGAAGTAGCAGAAGTTGTGGTAGTAGTACTAGTAGTAGTTATAGTATTAGCAGCAGTACATGTAATAGCAGTGATAGTAGTACTACTAGTAGCAGTAGTTTAAACAATAGTAAAAGTAGTGGTAGCTGTAGTAGTTGGAGAAGTAGTAGTTGTAATAGTTATAGTAGTAGTAGTGGTAGTGGTAGTTGTAGTAGTTGTACTACTAATAACAATTGTAGTAGTGGTAGTACTAATAGGAGTAGTTGCAATAGCAGTAGCAGGAAAAAAAGTAGTAGCAGCAGTAATAGCAATAGTAGTTATTGCTATAGCAATCATAGCGGTAGTAGTAGTTGTAGTTGTTGTTGTTGTACTAGTAGAAGTAGTAGCAGTAGTATTAGAAATAGTTGCCGTAGAACTAGTAGCAACAAAAATAGCAACAATAGTAGTTGCAGTAGTGGTAGTAGTATTAGTAGCCACAGTAGTTATAGTTGAAGTATCAGTAGTAGTAGCAGTTGTGGTAGTGGAAGTAGTAGTAACAGTTGTAGTAGTACCAGAAGTAGTAGTAGCAGTACTTGTAGTAGCAAAGTGCTGCAATTGCAGCTGTAGCAGGGGAAGTAGTAGCAATTGAAGTAGCAATAATAGTAATACTAGTAGTAATAGTAGTAGTATAATAGTAGTAGTAATAGCAGTAGTAGGACCAGTAGTTGTATTAGTTATAGCAGAAGTAGTAGTAGCAGTAGTTGTACTAGTAGAAGCAGTAGTAGAAGTAGTAGGAGTCAGAGTAGTAGCAATAGTAGTAGAAATAGTTGCCATAATAGTAGTAGTAACAACAACAACAACAACAATAGTTGTAGTAGTAGTTGTTGTCTTAGTAGCCATAGTAGTAGTAGTAGTAGCAGTAGCAGTAGCAGTTGTTGTAGCAATAGTAGTAGTAGCAGTAGTAGTGGTTGCATAAGTTGTTTCAGTGGTTGTAGTAGCAGTTGTAGTAGTAATATTAGTAGTAGAACTAAAAGGAGTAGTAGTAATAGTAGTAGTAGGAGCAGGAGTTGGAGTAGTAGTAGTAGCAATAGTAATAATAGTAGAAGTGTACTAGTTGTAGTATTAATAGCCGAAGGAGTTGTAGTAGTTATACTAGAGTAGTAGTAGTAGGAGTAGTAGTAGCAACAGCAGCAACAGTAGAAGAAGTAGTAGTATAAGAAGTAGTAGTAGCTATAGCAGTAGTAGTAGTAGCAGCAGCATGAGTAGTAGTAGTAGTAGTATTAGTAGTAGTCGTAGGACTAGTAGTAGTAATCGTTATAGTTGTGGAAGTAGTAGTAGTACTAGTAGTAGTAGTTGTGCTAGTAGTGTGGTAGTAGTAGCTGTAGTAGTACCAGTTGTAGAAGTAGTAATAGTAGTAGTAGTTATAGTAGTAGTAGTACCACGACTAGTACTAGTAGAAGTAGTCACAATAGTAGAAGTACTAGTAGTTGTAGTAGTAGTTGTATTAGTGGTTATATTAGTAATGGTAGAAGCAGTAGCAATAGTACTAGTACTAGAAGCTGTAAACATAATTGCTGCAGCTGCAGCAGTAGTGGTGGTGGTAGTAGTAGTAGAGGTGATATAAGTAGTAGTAGTGGCAGAAGTTGTAGTAGGAATAGTAGTAGGAGTAGGAGTTGGATTGGGAGTCGTACTAGTAGTAGTTGTAGCAGTAGTATTAGTAGTAGTGATATTAGTAGTAGTAGTAGTAGGAGGAATAGTAGTGGTTAGTAGTAGTAGTAATTCCGGTTGTCGTAATTATATTAGTAGTAGTAGTAGTAGTAGTAGTAGTAGTAGTAGTAGTCGTAGAAGTTGTAGCAATAGCTATAGCTATAGTTGGGGTAGTAGTAGCAGTAGTAACAAAAGCAAAAGGAGTAGTAGCAGTAGTAACAGAAGCAAAAGGGTAGTAGTAGTAGTAGTAGTATTTGTAGTGGCAGCAGCAGCAGTAGTAGTATCAATAGTGGCAGCAATAGTAGTAGTAGTAGTTGGAGTAGTAGTAGTAGCAAAAGGAGTAGCTGTCGCAGTAGTAGTATTGGTAGCAATAATGGTAGTAGTTGTACTTGTAGTTGCAACATCAGTAGCAATAGCAGTAGTAGTTGTTGTCATTATTGTTGTTGTTGTTGTTGTTGTTCTTGTAGTAATAGTAGTAGCAGCAATCGCAGTAGTCGTAGTAATAGTAGTAGTAGTAGTTGCAGCAGCAATAGTAGTACCAGAAGTAGCAGTAGTAGTAATAGTAGTAGTAGTAGAAGTAGTCTTTATAGTAATAGTAGTAGAAGTAGCTGTATTTGTTGCAGTAGTAGTAGTAATAGTAGTAGTTATAGTAGTAGTAGTAGCAGTAGCAGTAGAAGTAGTAGTAGTAGTAGGAGGAGGAGTAGTACTAGTAGTAGGATTCCGGGTAGGAGTAGGAGTAGTAGTGGTAGTAGTAGTAGTAGTAGTTGGAGGGGTACGAGAACTAGGAGTTGGAGCACAAGTAGTTTGTGTAGTAGTAGCAGTAGGAGTAGTAGTAGTAGTAGCAGCAATAGTAGTAGTAGTAGTGGTAGTAGTAGTAGTAGTAGTTGTAGCCATAATAGTGGTAGTAATAGTAGTGGCACTAGTAGAAGTAGTAGCAGTTGCAATAATGGTAGCAGTAGTAGTAGTAGTTATAGTAGCGCTAGTAGAAGTAGTAGTAATAGTAGTTTTAGTTTTTATGGTAGTAGTAGCAGTAGCGGCAGCAGTAGTACTAGTAGTAGTAGCAGTAGTACTAGTAGTAGTAGTAGTAATCGTAGTAATCGCAATAGTAGTAGGAGAAGTAGTAGTAGTATTAATAGTAGTAGTACAAGAAATAGCAGTAGCAGTAGGAGCAGTAGCAGGAGTAGTAGTAGTAGTAGTAGTTGGAGTAGTAGTAGTAATAGTAGAAGTGGTACCACTAGTAGTAGTTGTAGTTGTTGTTGTTGTTGTAGCAGTAGTAGTAATAGTTATTGTAGTAGTCATTGCAGTAGTCATTGCAGTAGTCATATTAGTAGTAGCAGTAGCTGCAGTAGTAGTAGTATTAATCGTAGTAGCAGTTATAATTGTTGTAATAGTAGTAGTAGTGGTAGTAGTAGTAGCAGTAGTAGTCCAATTAGTAGTAGTAATAGTAGTAGTAGTGCAAGTAGTAGCAGTAGTAGCAATTGTTGTAGTAGTAGTAGTTGTTCTAGTGGCATTGGTCGTAGATGTAGTAGTAGAAGTAGAGGTAGCTGTATTAGCAACAATAGTAATAGTAGTAATAACAATAGTTTCAGTAGTAGTAGTGGCAGTAGTCGTAGTAGCAGCAGCAGCAGCAGTAGTAGTTGTAGCAATAGTTTTGGTAGTAGTTATAGTGGCATTAGTAGTTGTAGTTGGAGAAGTAGAGTAGTAGCACCAGCCATAGTAGTAGCTGCAGTAGTTGTAATAGTAGGGGGAGAATAGTACTAGTGTAAGTTGTGGCACAAGTAGTAGTCATTGTAGCAGTGTAGCAATAGTAGTAGTGGTAGCAGTTACAGTAATAACAGTAATAGCTAGAGTAGCAGTAGTAACAGTATTAGTAGTAGTTGTTGTTCTTGCAGCTGTGGCAGTAGTAGTTGTAGTAGTTGTGGTTATAGTAGTAGTAATAATTATAGTAGTAGTAGTAGCAATAGCTATAGTTGCAGCCGTAGCACTAGTGGCAGTAGTAGCCGTCGTAGTAGTAGTAGTAGTAGTAGCAGCAGTCATGCCAGTAATAGCAGTAGCAACTGTAGTAGTAGTAGTAGTGGTAGCAGGAGGAGTAGTAGTACCAGTAGTAGTAGTAGCCGTAGTAGTAGCCGTAGTAGTAGTTGTAGTTGTAGTAGTTCTAGTAGAAGTAGCAGCAATTGTACTTGTTGTAGCAGTATTAGAAGTAGTGGTAGTAGCAAAAGTTGGGCGTGTTGCAATAGGCACAGTAGTAGTACAATAAGTAGTTGTAGTAGGAGAAGTAGCAATAGCAGAAGTAGCAGTAGTTCTAATACTAGTAGAAGTAGTAGTGGTTGCGGTAGTAGTAGTAGTAGTAGCAGTAGTAGTGGAAGCAGTAGTTGCAGTAGCAGTAGCTGTAGAAGAAGTTGCAGTAGTAGTAGTAGTAGTAGAAGTTTAAGAAGTAATAATGGTAGTTGTAGTAGCTATATAGGAGTAGTGGAAGGTTGTTGTATTAGTGAGTATAAGCGGCAATAAGTAGGAAGAAGTAGTTGTTTGTGGTAGAAGTGTAAGTAGGCAATAGTATTAGTTGTAGTTGTAGCAGCCAGTCAATAGAAAGTAAAGTAATAGTAGTGGTGGTGGTGGTGGTGGTAGTAGCAACAGTAGTTGGAGTAGCAGTAGCAGGAGTAGTAGTAGTAGCAGTTGGAGTAGTAGTACTAGTAGTAGATATGGTAGCTATATTAATAGTAGTGGTAATAGTAGTAGTTGTAGTAGCAGTAGTCGTAGTAGGAGCGGCAGTAGTAATAATAGCGATAGTAGTAGTAGTAGTTATAGTAGCAGTAGTAGTCATAGTAGGAGATGTAAAGTAGTAACAGCAGTTGTACTACTAGCAAGAGTAGTGGTAGGAGCATGACCAGTAGTAGTACCAGTAGTAGTAGTAGCCATAGTAGCAGTTGTCATAGTAGTAGTTCTAGTAGTAGTAATAGCAATTGTACTAGTAGTAGTGGTACTTGTAGTGGTAGTAGTAGCAGTAGGGCAAGTTGCAATAGGGGTGGTAGTGGTACAATAAGCAGTAGTAGTAGGAGAAGTAGAAGTAGTAGAAGTACAAATAGTTCTAATACTAGTAGAATTAATAGTAGTAACAGTAGTAGTTGAAGCAGAAGCAATAGTTGTTGTAGCAGTAGTAGCTATAGGGTTGATTGTAGCAGTGGTAGTGGTAGTAGCATTAGCGGTAGTTGTAGCTGTAGTAGTAGTAGTAGTAGCAGAAGTTGGAGAAGTAATAATATTAGTTGTAGTAGTAGTCGCAGTAGAAGTAGTAGTAGTAGTAGTAGTAGTAGTAATTGCTGTAGTAGTAGTAGTATCAAAAGTAGTAGTTATAGTGGGAGCATCTGTAATAGTAATTGTAGCAATAGCAGCAACAGTAGTAGTCTTAGTTGTAGTGATAGGAGTAGTAGTAGTAGTAGTAGTAGTGATAAAAGAAGTAGTTGTAGTAGTAGTAGTAGTAGTAGTAGTAGTAGTAGTAGTAGTAGTAGTAGTAGTAGTAGTACTAGTAGTACTAGTAGTAGTTGCAGTACTGGTTATCGGAGTTGTAGTAGTAGTAGAAGTAGTAGTAGCAGTAGGTGTAATAGTAATGGTAGTAGTAGTGGTAGTAATAGTAGCAGTAGTAGTAGCAGCATTAGTGGTGGTGGTAGTAATTATTGTAGTAGTAGCAGTGGTAGTAATTGTAGTTGCGATCGTAGTATTAGTAGTAGTAGTAGCGGCAGCAACTGTAGTAGTAGGAGTAGTAGTAGGAGCCGTTGCAGCAGTAACAGTAGTAGCTGGAGTAGCACTAGTAATAGTTGTAGTAGAAGTAGTAATTGTTGTAGCTATAGCAGTACTAGCAGCAGTAGTAGTACTTGAAGTTATAGTAGTAGTATTACTAATAGTAGTAATACAAATTGCTGTAGTAGCAGTCGTTGCATTAGTTGAAGCAGTAGTCGTAGAAGTAGTCATATTTGTAGTGGTCGTAGCGGCAGCAGTAGTAGTAGTCGTGGTGGTAGTAATTGTTGTTGTAGTAGCGGGAGCAGTGGAAGTAGCAGGAGCAGTAGTAGTACAAGTTAGTGTTGTAGTCGAAGTAGCAGTTACAACAGCAGTTGTTCTAGTAGTAGTAGTAGCAGTTATGCTAGTAGTAGTAGTACTTGTAGTAGTAGTACTAGAACAAGTGGTAGTAGTAGAAGTAGTTCATGTTGCAGTCGGAGCAGTAGTAGTACAATAAGTAGTATTGGTAGTAGTAGTAGCAGTAGTAGCCATTGTAGCAATAGTACTGGTAGCCATTGTAGTAGTAATTGTACTAGCAGTAGTAGTAATTGCAGTAGCAGTAGTACTGGTAGCCATTGTAGTAGTAATTATAGTAGCCATTGTAGCAGTAGTAGTTGCAGTAGTGCAAGTAGTAGCTGCAGTAGTACTCGCAGTGGTAGTAGAAGCTAGAGAAGTAATAGTGGTAGCTGTATTAGCTGTAGTCGGGCTAGTAGTAGTAGTTGTAGTAGTAGTAGTAGCGGCAATAATAGTAGAAGTACTAGTTGTGGTAGTAATAGTATTAGTAGTAGTTGTAGTAGCAGCAGCAGAAGTAGTAGTAGTATTAGTAGTAGTAGTAGAAGCAGCAGTAGTAGTAGGAGCAATAGTAGGAGTAGTAGTGGTAGTAGTTGTAGTAGTACTAATAGTAGAAGTGATACCACTAGTAGTAGTAGTAGTAGTTGTTATTGTTGTAGTAGTAGTCCTTGCAGTAGTAGTAGTAGTAGCAGTAGCCGCAGTAGTAGCAATATTAGTAGTAGTAGCAACAGCAGTAGTGGTAATAGTAGTAGTAGGGGTAGTAGCAGTATCAGTAGTAGTCCTAGTAGTAGTAGTAATAGTAGTAGTAGTACAAGTAGCAGCAGTATTAGCAATTGTTGTTGTTGTAGTAGTAGTTGTAGCAGCATTGGTTGTAGAAGTAATAGAAGGAGTTGAGGTAGTTGTATTAGTAGCAGAAGTAATAGTGCTAATAGTAATAGTTTTAGTAGTAGTAGTAGCGACAACAGTCGTAGTAGCAGCAGTAGTTGTTGTTGTAGCAATAGTAGGGGTAGCTGTTGTAGTGGCATTAGTAGTTATAGTTGGAGAAGTAGAGTAGTAGCACCCGCCGTAGTAGTAGTTGCAGTAGTTGTAATAGTTGGAGGAGAAGTAGCAGTAGTAGCAGTTGCAGCACAAGTAGTAGTCATAGTAGTAGTGCAAGTAGTAGTCGTTGTAGCAGTAGTAGCAATGGTAGTAGTAGTAGTAGTTGCAGTACTAATAATAGTAGTTGGAGTAACAGTAGTAACAGTATTAGTAGTAGCAGTTCTTACAGCTAATAGTTCTTGGAGCAATAGCAGGAGTAGTAGTAGTAGCAGTTGGAGTAGTAGTACTAGTAGTAGAAGTGGTAGCTATACTAGCAATAGTAGTAATAGTAGTAATAGCAATAGTTTCAGTAGTAGTAGTAGTTGTTGTAGTAGTAGTAGTAGTTGTTGTAGTTGTAGTAACAATAGTAGTAGTAATAATAGCAATACTAGTAGTAGTAGTTGTAGTAGCAGTAGTAGTTATCGTTGGAGAAGTAAAGTAGTAGCAGCTGCCATAGTAGTAGCAGGAGTAGTGGCAGTAGCAGGAGCAGGAGTAGTACCAGGAGTAGTAGTAGCCATAGTAGCAGTTGTAGTAGTAGTAGTTCCAATAGTAGTAGTAGCAATTGTACTAGTAGTACTAGTACTTGTAGTAGTAGTACTAGAAATAGTGACAGTAGTAGAAGTAGGGCAAGTTGCGGTAGGAGTTGTAGTAGTACAATAAGTAGTAGTTGTAGGTGAAGTAGCAGTAGTAGAAGTAGCAGTAGTTCTAATACTAGTAGAAGCAATAGTAGTAGCAGTACTAGCAATAAAAGCAGTAGTAGAAGTGGTGGCAGTAGTAGCAGTATTGGCCATTGTAGTAGTGGTAGTTGCAGAAGCAGCAGCAGCAGTTGTAGCTGTAGTACTAGTAATAGTAGTAGTAGTAGTAGAAGTTGGAGAAGTACTAGTAGTAGTTGTAGTAGTAGTCGCAGTAGTAGTAGTCGTAATTGGAGTAGTAGTAGTAGTATCAATAGTTGTAGTAATAGTGGCAGCATTAATATTAGTAGTTGTACCAGTAGTAGTAGTTGTTGTTGTAGTAGTAGTAGTGATAAAAGTAGTAGTAGTAGTAGTAGTAGTAGTAGTAGTAGTAGTAGTAGTAGTAGTAGTAGCACTAGTAGTAGTAGTTGCAGTACTAGTTGTTATTGTAGTAGTAGTAGAAGTAGTAGCAGCAGTAGCAGTAGTAGCAGCAATATAGTAGCAGAAGTAGTGGTGGTAGTAGTAATTCTTGTAGTAGTAGCAGTCGTAGTAACTGTAGTTGCGATAGTAGTAGTAGTAGTTGTTGTTGTAGGGGCAGTAGTAATAGGAATCGTAGTAGTAGAATCATCACCAGTAGCTATTGTTCCAGTAGTAGTAGTCGTAGTAGCAGTAGTAGCAGCAGTAGTAGTACTACTAGTAGTGGTCGTAGCAATCGCAGTAGTAGAAGTAGTAGAAGTAGTAGTAGTATTAGTAGTAGTAGTCGTAGTAGCACAAGTAGCAGTAGTATTAGTAGTTGTAATGGTAGAGGTAGCAGAAGTGGTAGGAGCAGTAGCACGATTAGTAGTATTAGTAGTTGGAATAGTAGTACTAATAGTAGAAGTGGTACCACTAGTAGTAGTAGTGGTAGTTGTTGTTGTAGTAGTCCTTGCAGTAATGGTAGTTGTTGTAGTAGTCCTCGCAGTAGTAGTTGTTGTTGTAGTAGTCCTTGCAGTAGTAGTAGTAGCCGCAATAGTAGTAGTACTAGTAACAGTAGTAGTAGTGGAAGTAGAAGCGGCAGTAGTAGTCGAAGTAGTAGTAGTAATAGTAGTAGTAGTACAAGTAGCAGCAGTAGTATCAGTTGTTATACTAGTAGTAGTAGTTGTAGTGGCATTGGTTGTAGAAGTAGTAGTAGAAGTAGCAGTAGCTATGTTAGCAGTAGTAGTAATCGTAGTAATAGTAATAGTTTCAGTAGTAGTAGTGGCAGTAGTCATAGTAGCAGCAGTCATAGTAGCAGCAGTCATAGTAGTAGTAACAATAGTAGTGGTAGCAGTTGTAGTGGCATTAGTAGTTATAGTTGGAGAAGTAGAGTAGTAGCACCTGCCATAGTAGTAGCTGCAGTAGCTGTAATAGTAGGAGGAGAAGTAGTAGTAGTAGCATTTGCAGCACAAGTAGTAGTCATAGTAGTAGTAATAATAGTAGTCATCGTAGCAGCAGTAGCAATGGTAGTAGTAGTAGCAGTTGCAGTAGTAACAGTAATAGCTGCAGTAGTAGTAGTAACACTACTAGCAGTAGTAGTAATTCTTGCAACTGTAGCAGTAGTAGCAGTTGTGATAGTAGTCATAGTAGTAGTAGTAATTTTAGTAGTAGTAGTAATAATTGTAGTAGCAGTCGTAGCATTAGTAGCAGTAGAAGCCGTTGTAGCAGCAGAAGTAGTAGTAGCCGTCGTACCAGTAATAGCGGCAGCAGTAGCAATAGTAGTCATAGTGGTAGCAGGGAGCAATAGTAGTACCAGTAGTAGTAGTTGCTGTAGGAGCAATTGTAGTAGTAGTAGTTCTCGTAGTAGTAGCAGCAATTGTACTAGTAGTAGTAGTATTAGAAGTTGTGGTAGTAGTAGAAGTAGGGCATGTTGCAATAGGAGCACTAGTAGTACAATAAGTAGTAGTAGTAGGAGAAGTTGTAGTAGTAGAAGTAGCAGTAGTTCTAATATTAGTAGTAGTAGTAGTAGGAGAAGTAGCAGCAGTAGTAGTAGTCACAGTAGTAGTAGTAGTGGCAACACAAGTAGTAGTGATCGTAGTAGTACAAGTAGTAGTCATTGTAGCAGCAGTAGCAATGGTGGTAGTAGTAGCAGTAGTAGTAGAAGTAGTAGTAGTAGCCATTGTAGTAGCTATAGTAGTAGTCACTGTAGTAGTAGTATTAGAAGTAGTAGTAGGAGTTGTACTGCAGCAGTCGTCGTAGTTGTAGTAGCAGAAGTACTAGTATTAGCTTTAGTAGTAGGAGTAGAAGAAGTAGTAGGAGTAACAGTGGTTGTAATAGTAGTTATAGTAGCAATAGTAGTAGTACCTATAGTAGTAGTAGTAGAAGTAGTAGTAGTAGTAGGAGTGGTAGAAGTAATAGTAGTAGTAGTAGTAGCAGTAGTAGTAGTAGGAGTGTTAGGAGGAGGAGTAGTAGTAGTAGCCATAGCAGTAGATGTAGCTGTAGTAGCAGTAGTAGTACTAGAAGTATTAGTGGGGGTTGTAGTAGTAGTTGTTGTAGTTGTAGTACTAGTAGTAGTAGTAGAAGTAGCTGTAGTTGTAGTAGTTGTATAAAAAGTTGTAGTAGCAACAGCAGCTGCAGCAGTAGCAGTAGTAGTAGTAGTAGTAGTAGTAGAAGTTGTAGAAGTAGCTGTAGTTGTAGTAGTTGTAGAAGTGGTAGCAGTAGTGGTATAGTAGTAGTAATAGTAGTAGTAGTAGTACAAGTAGTAGTAGGTGTCGGGGTAGTAGTTGTAGTAGTAGTAGTAATAATTGTAGTTGTAGCAGTGGTAGTTGTAGTAGACGTAGTAATAATAGTAGTAGGAGTAGAAGTAGTAGTTGCAGTAGTAGTATTAATAATAGTAGTAGTAGTAGAAGTAGCAGCAGCAGCCGCAGTAGCAATAGTAGCAGTATTTTTAGTAGCTGTAGTAGTAGTTATAGCAGTTGTAGTAGTTTTAGTAGTTGCAGTAATAGGAATAGCAGCATGAGAGGTAGTAGTCATAGTTGTAATAGTAGTAGGAGTAGTAGTAGTAGTAGAAGTAGTAGCAATAGCAGCAGGAGTTCTAGTAGTAGTAGTTGTCGTTATTGTTGCTATGGAAGAGGTATTAGTAGTCGTAGTAGTAGCAATATGAAAAGTATAAGGAGTAGGTGTAGTAGTAGTAGTTGGGGCAGCAGAAGGAGTAGGAGTGGCAGGAGTAGTAGTAGTTGGAGCAGCATAAGGAGTAGGAGTGGCAGGAGTAGTAGTTGGTGTGGTAGTAGTAGGAGGATGAGTAGTAGTAGTAGTAATAGTGGTTGTAGTATAAGTAGCAGTAGTAGCAGTAGTGGAAGGGGAAGATGTAGTAGTTGAAGAAGTAGTTGTAGTTGTGATAGTAGGAGTAGCAGCGGTAGTAGTAGTTGTTGTTGTAATGGTAGTTGTTGTAGTAGTAGTTGTTGTAGTAGTAGTAGTGATAGTAATAGTAGTAGTAGTTGTACTAGGAGTACTAGTAGTTGTAGTACTGGTTGTAGTAGTAGTCGAAGCAATGTAGAATTAGTAGTAGTAGGAGTATTAGTAGCTTCAGTAGCCATAGTAGTAGTAGTAGTAATAGTAGTGCTAGCATTAGTAGTAGTAGTAGCAGCAGCAGTAGCAACAACAATAGTAGCTGAAGTGGTAGTAGTAGCAGTAGTAGCAGCAATCCCAGTATCAACAACATTAGCAATAGTAGTAGTAGTAGTGGTAGTTGTAGGAGTGTTAATAGTAGTAGCAATAATTGTAGTAGTAATATTAGTAGCTGTAGTAGTACTAGTAGTAGTAGTAGTAGTAGTAGTAATAGAAATAATTGCAGTTGTAGTAGCAGTAGTTGTTGTTGTTGTACTAGCAGTAGCAGTAGTAGTAGTAATAATTGTTGATGTTGTTGTTGTTGTTGTAGTAGCAGGCGCAGCAACAGAAGTAGGAGTGGGAGTAGGAGGGGAAGTAGTAGCAGCAGCAGTAGCGGCATTAGTTGTAGTGGCATTAGTAGTAGGTGTAATAGTTGTAGTAGGAGTAGTTGTTGTAATAGTACTAGTAGTAATAGTAGTATTAGTAGTAGTAGTCGTAGTAGTAGTAGTATTAGCAGTAGTAGTTGGAGTTGGAGTATGAGTAGTAGTATGAGTAGTAGTAGTTGGAGTGGTGGTATCACTAGTTGTAGTAGGATTAGTAGTAGAAGTAGAAGTAGTAGAAGTTGTAGTAGCAGCAGCATTACTAGTAGTAGTAGTAGTAGCCGAAGTAGCAGCAATAGTAGTAGAGGTAGCAGTAGCAGTAGTAGTAACAGTAGTGGCAGTAGTAGTAGAATTAGTAGCAGCAGTAGTAGTGGTAGCAGCAATCGCAATATGCATTGTAGCTGTGGTAGTTGCAGTAGTGTTTGTACTAGTAGTCGTAGCAGCACAGTAGTACTAATAATAGTAGTTGTTGTTGTTGTTATTGTAGTTGTAGTACTAGTGGTTGTAGTAAGAGTAGGAGCAGGAGTTGGTGTAGTAGTGGTAGTTGCTGCGGCACAATAGTAATAGTAGTAGTAGTACTAGTCGTACTAGTAGTAGTAGTTGTCGTAGCTGTAGTTGTAGTAGCAGTAGTAGCTTTGATAGTTATAGTAATAATAGTAGTTGGAGTAGCAGCAACAGTAGTTGTAGTAGTTGTTCTAATAGTAGTGATAGTAGTGATAGTAGTAGTAGTAGCAATAGTAGTAGTGCTACTTGTAGTAGTAGTTGTAGTTATAGTAGTAGTAGTAGTAGTTGTAGGAGTAGCCAAAGTTGTAGCTATAGTAGTCGTAGTAGTAGTTGTAGTAGTAGTAGTAGTAGTAGTAGTAGGAGTAGTAGCAGTTATTTTAGTAGCTGTACTACCAAGTGTAGTAGTTGTAGTGATAGTAGTAGTTGTAGTTATAGGAGTAGCAACATTAGAAGTAGTAGTACTTGTACTAGTAGTCGTAGTCGTAGTAGTAGTAGGAGTAGCAGTAGTAGCAGCTTGACTTCTAGTTGTAGTAGTAGTTGTTATTGTTGTTGAGGAAAAAATATTAGTAGTAGTATGAGCGACAACAGTAGTAGCAGCAACAATAGCAACAGTGGAGTACGAGTAGTAGTAGTAGTAGCAGTTGATGGAGCGACAGAAAGAGTGGGAGTAGCAGTTGGAGAAGTAGTTGTAGTAGTAGTGGGAGCTATAGTAGGAGTAGTAGTATTAATAGCATTAGCAACAGCAGTAGCAGCAGCAATAGTAGCATTTGTAGCAGTAGTAGTAGTAGTAGGAGTAGTGGAAGGAGTAGGAGTACAGTAGTAGTAGTAGTAGTACTTTCTAGTAGTAGTAGTTGTTGTTGCAGGCGTAGAAGTTGGACTAGTAATAGTAAGAGTTGTTGTAGTAGTAGTAGTACTTGTAGGAAGAGAACTAGTAGCAGTAGTAGAAATAGGAGTAGTAGTAGTAGCAGTAGCAGTTGTAGTCATAGTAGAAGAGGTAGCAGCCATAGTAGCAGAAATAGTAGCAGTTGCAATAGTAGTTATACTAGTTGTAGTAGTAGTAGTATTACTAGTAGTTGTAGTAGAAGCAGAAGCAGTAGTAGCAACAGTAGTGGTATTAGCAGTAGAAGTAGTAGTAATACTAGTAGTAGTTGTAGCAGCAGCCGTAGTAGTAGTAGTTGCAGTACTAGCAGTAGTAGTAGCAGCGATAGTAGTAGTAGTAGTAGTTAAAGAAGTAGTAATAGTAGTGGGGGTTGTAGTAGCAGCAGCAGCCATAGTAGTAGTAGTAATAATAGAAGCAGTTCTAGTAGTAGTAGATGTTGTAGTAGTAGTAGTATCAGTAGTAGTAGTAGTAGTAATAGTAGTAACAGTAGTAGTAGCAATTGTAATAGTTGTAGTAGGTGTAGTAGTAGTTGTTGTCATTGTTGTAGTAGCAGAAGCAGTAACAATAGTAGTAGTTGTTGTAGTAGTAGAAATAGTAGCGGTGGTAGTAGCATTCGTCGTTGTAGTAGTAGTAGCAATAGTAATAATTGTCATAATAGTAGTAGTAGTTGTACTAGTCATACTAGTGGTAGTTGTGGATGTAGTAGTAGTGGTAGTAGTAGTAGTGATGCTAGTGTTAGTAGTAATGGTAGGAGGAGTAGTAGCTGTTGTTTTAGTAGCTGTATTAGTAGGTGTAGTAGTTGTAGTGGTAGTAGTAGTTGTAGTAGTAGGAGTAGTAGCATTAGAAGTAGTGGTACGTGTACTAGTAGTAGTTGTGGTAGTAGGAGTATTAGTATTGCTAGAAGGAGCAATAGTAATTGTAGCAATAGGGGTAGGAGGAGGAGTAGTAGTAGTAGCATCAGCTGTAGTAGCAGTAGTTGTTGTCGAAGTCGAAGCAGTAGCATTGGTAGTAGTAATAGTAGTAGTTGGGGTATTAGTAGTAGTAGTAGTAGCAGTAGTAATAGTAGTAGTTATAGTACTAGTACCAGTACTAATGCTAATAGCAGTATTAGTAGTAGTAATGGTAGTAGTTGTTGAACTAGTAGTAGCACTAGTAGTTCTAGTATTAGTAGTAGCAGTAGTAGTAGTAGTAGCAGAAGTAGTAGTAGTAGCAGTAGCAGCAGCAGTAGTAGTAGTAGTAGTAGCAGTAGCAGTAATACAAGTAGTAGTAGTAGAAGTAATACTAGTAGCAGAAGTAGTTGTACGAGTAGTTTTAGGAGTAGCCATAGTAATAGTAGTAGTAGTAGCAGGAGTAGTTTTCGGAGTAGCCATACTAATAGTAGTAGTAGTAGTAGCAGTAGTGGTAGTAGCTGCAGTAGCACTAGTATATATAGTAGTAGTAGTAGTAGTGCTAGTAGCAATAGTAGTACTAGTGGAACTAGTAGCAGCAGTAGCAGCAACAATAGTAGTAAGAAAAATAGTAGCAGTAGCACTAGTTCTTGTAGTAGTAGCTGTAGTAGTTCTAGTATTAGGAGCATTTGAAGTAGTTGTAGTAGTAGTTGTAGTAGAAGCAAGAGTAGTCGCAGTATCAAGAGAAGTAGTAGTAGTAGTAGTAGTAGAAGTAGTAGTACTAGTACTAGTAGTAATAGTAGTGCTAGTAGTAGTAGCAATAGTAATAGCAGTAGTAATAGCAGTAGTATTAGTTGTAGTGAGAGTAGTAGTAGCTGTCATAGTAGTAGTAGTAGTAGTATTAGCGGCAGTAGTAGTAGGGGAAGTAGAAAGAGTAGTAGTATTAGTTGCAGTAGCAGCAATTCCAGCAGCAGTAGTCATAGGAATAGTTATAGTACTAGCAGTCTCAGTAGTAGTAGTTGTAATAGTCGTATTACTAGCAGCAGTAGCAAGAGCAGCAATAGTAGTAGTAGCAGTAGTAGTAGTAATAGCAGTAGCAGTTGTAATAGTATCAATAGTAATAGTAGCAGCAGTAGTAGTAGTGGTAGTAGTAGCAACGGTGATTGTAGTTGTTGGAGCAAAAGTAGTAGTAGTAGCAGTTGTAGTAGTAGTAGTAGTAGCCGCAATAGTAGTAGTAGTAGTAGTAGAAGTAGTAGTAGACAAAGTAGAAGTAGTAGTCGTGGTACCAGAAGTATCAATATTGGTAGTACAAATAGGTGTAGTAGTAGCAGTAGTAGTAGGAGCAGTAGTAGTCGTAGTAGTAGTAGTAGCCATAGTAGCTGCATCAGTAGTGGTAGTAGTAGAGTAGTAGTAGTAGAAGTAATAATAGTAGTAATTGTAGTAGTAGTAGTAGTAATAGTAGTAGTAGTAATAGTAGTCATAGTAGCAATAGTAGCAGTAATAGGAGGAGTAGTAGCAACAACAAAAGGAGTAGTAGTAATAACAACAATAGTTGTTGCAGTAGTAGTAGTAGTGATAGTAGTAGTACAACTAGTAGTAGTTGAAGTAGTAGGAGTCAGAGTTGTAGTAGGAATAGTTGCCTGAGAAGTAGTTGTAGGAGTAGACGTAGTAGTAGTAGTGGTACTAGCAGTAGTAGCGGTAGTAGCAACAGCAATTGTAGTGGTAGTAGTAGTGGTTGCAACAATAGCAGTAGTAGTAGCAGAAATAGCTGTAGTAGCAGTAGTAGTAGTAGTAGTGGTAGTCATCGTAGTAGTAATAGTAGCAATAGTAAAGTAGTAGTAACAGTAGTTGTTGTAGAAGTTCTAGCAGTAGTAGAAGTAGTAGGAGTAGTAGCATCGGTAGTACTAGTCGTAGTTGTAGTAGTTACTGTAGGAATTCTATTAGTATCAGTAGTAGTAGTGTTAGTAATAGTAGTATTGTAGTAGTAGTTTTAGTTGTAGTAGCATTTTCAGTGGCAGAAGTGGTAGTAGGTGAAGTATTAGTAGTAGTAGTTGTAGTAGTAGTAGTAGTAGCAGTGGTAGTAGGAGTAGTAGGAGAAGTTGTAGAAGTAGCAGTGGTGCAGCAGTAGTGGTAGTGACTGTAGTAGCAGCAATAGTAGTAGCTGTATTGGTAGTTGTTGGTGTAGTAGCAGTAGTAGTACAAGTTGTAGTAGTAGCAATAGCATTAGCAAGAGTAGTAGCTGTAGCAATGGTTGTAGCAGTAGTAGCTGTAGTAGTTGCAATAGTAGTAGCCGTAGCAGTAGTAATAGTAGTAGTAGCAGTAGTAAGAGTAGTAGTTGTTGTTGTAGTAGTAGTAGTAGTACTAGTAGTAGTCACAGTAGTAGTAGCAGTAGTAGTTGTTGTAGTTGTAGTTAGTTCAATAATAATAGGATGAGATGGAGTAGTTGTTGTTGCAAGAGTAGTAGTAGTAGTATCTGTATAGTATCACTAGTATTAGAAATTGTAGAAATAGTAGAATTAGTAGTAGCAGTAGCCGTATAAGCAGTAGTTGCAGTTGCAGTAGCACTAGTAATTATAGTAGTAGAAGTTGATGTAGTAGCAGTAGTAGCGATTGTATAACAAATAGTAGTGGCAGTAGCAACAGTAGCAATTGTTGCAGTAGTAGTAGTAGAAATAGTAGCAGTAGCCATGGAAATAGTGGCAGTAGTAGCCGTAGTAGTGAAAGCAGTAGCAGTAGTAACCGTAAAAGTAGCAATACTAGTAGTAGCGGAAGTAGTACCCACAGATGTAGCAGTAGTAGTAGTAGAAGCAATAGTAGTGGTTCTAGTAGCAGTAGTACTAGTGGCAGTAGTCGTAGTAGTAGCGGCAATAGTAGAATTACTACTGCTACTCCTACTCGTACTCCTACTTGGGTGACTACTACTACTATTCCTACATCGACGAGTACTACCAATTCTCCTACTCCTACAGCTTCTACTATCACTTCTACTGCTACTATTATTACTACTTCTACACCTATTCCTACTCTTGCTACAACTACTATTACTCCTGCCCCGACTACAGCTACTCCTAATCCTGTTGTTGTTGTAGTTGCTACTTCAACTTCTACTACTACTATTGCTATAGAGGTTGCTGCTACTCCTACTGCTACACTTATTACGACTACTTCTACTACTGCTAGTCTTAGTACTACTAGTCTTACAATTACTACAACCACTACCACTACTACTACTTCTGCTACTATTACTACGAATGACACTACTACTCTACAACTTCTACTACTACTTCTACTACTACTTCTACTACTGCTCCTCCTCCTACTACTACTACCACTATTACTATAGCTACTACTACTACTACTACCATTACTACCACTACTAGTACAACAACTACTACTCCTACTCCTACTACTACAGCTACTACTACTACTGCTGCAACTGCTACTACTACTCCTACTCCAACTCGTACTACAACCACTACAACCACTAATACTAGATTACTAGTGTTGTTGCCACTACTATTTCTACGACTACTACTACAAGTACTACTACTACTACTATAACTATAACTATTACTACTACTATTACTGCTACTGCTACAACAACAATTGTTACTACAACTAGAACTACTACAGCTACTCGTACTGTTACAACAACTACTGCTACTGCTACTACAACTACAACTCCTTCCACTACTGCTACTGCTACTACTACTACTTTTATCACCACCACTGCTCCTACTATTACTACAACAACAACTACTACTTCGACTACTAGTCCTTCTCCTATTGCTACTACTGCTACTACTACTACAACTACAACAACTATTCCGACTCCGACTACTACTACTACTATTTCTTTTACGCCTACCACTACTACTACTACTCCCTCCAATAATACTGCTCCAACTCCTATATCTACTACTACTCCAACAACTACTACTACAATTAAGGCTACTACCACTGCAAGTACTACTACTACTACCACTATTTCAACTACTACTATTCCTAGTACTGCTCCCACTCCAACTCCTACTACTACTACTACTACTTTTGCTACTAGTGCAAATTATAGTATTACTACTACAACAACTACTACTACTACTACTACGGATACTGCTACTATAGCAACTACTACTACTTCTATTACTACTATTACTGCTACTACTACTGCTATTACTACAATTACTAGTACCACTCATACTATTAATTCTACTCCTATTGTTGCTGATTCTATTACTACTAGTAGGATGTCGAATGCCACTACTACTACAACAATAATAACTACAGCTGCTACAGATACTTCTACTACTGCTGCTACTACTATTGCTGTCGCCGCTACCACTGCTATTGCTACTACTACTACTACTAATACCCCTATTTCTACTACTACCACTGCTGTTGCTGTTGCTACAAGTACTACGACTTCTACTACTACTACTACTACTTGCACTACTACTATTACTAGTACAACTATTACTACTGCTTCTACTATTACTATTACTACTACTACTGCTACTACTACTACTACTTATACTACTACTACTACTACTACTACTACTACTACTATTACTACTACTTGTAATGCTACTACTACTACTGCTACTGCTATTGCTACTACAACTATGACTACTATTGCTACTACTACTACTACAACTACTACACCTACTAGTACTACTACTCCTACAACTACGGATGCTGCTGCTACTAATACTATGTCCATTCCTAGTCCTAGAATTGCAACTACTACTAATCCTACTACTACAAATGCTAGTACAACTGTTGCAACTACGCCTACAACCACTACTAGCACAACTACTAGTACCGCTACAACTGCTACTACTACTACTTCTACTAGTACTCCTACAACAACAACTGCTACTACTATTGCTACTGCTGCCAGAGCTACTTCAACTACGCCTACTACCACAACAACTTTGCTCCTACTGTTACAGCTACTACTACTAGTACTACTACTACTCCTACTACTCCTACTACTGCTTCTCCTACTGCTACTACCACAACTACTGCTTGTGGTACTACTGCTACTACTACTGCTACTTCTGGTCCAACTACTACTGCTGCTACTACTATTACTAGAACAATTTTTACTACTACTAATACCACTACTGCTTCTTCTGCTACTGCTGTAATTGCTGTAACTACTACTACTACAATTGCTACTATACCTTTTGTTACTACTTCTACTATTTCTACCGCAACCACTACTATTACCAACATTACTGCTACTACTACTACAACTACAAAAAAGACTGCTACAATTACCACTACTCCTACTACTAGTACTACTGTTGTTGCTACTGTTGCCTCTTCTACTACTTCTACTGCTCCTTGTCCTCCCACTGCTGCGGCTGTCACTGCTACGGCTACCTCTACTTCTACTACGACTACTACTACTACTACTACTACCACTTCTACAATAACTACTACTATTCCTACTACTCCTACTACTAATGATATTTCTACTATTACTACAACTACCAATGCTACTACTATTATGGGTACAGCTACTACTGTTATGGCTGCAGCTGCTTCTACTACTACCACAACTACTAGTTCTGCTACCACTAAGATTACTCCTACTACTATTGCTACTTCTTCCACCAATGCTACTGCTACAACTACTACTACTACTGCAACTACTACAACTACTAATACTGCCCCTACTACTACCACTGCTAGTACTATTATTACTACTGCTACTACGACTACTACAACTACGACTACTTCCACTATTACTAGTAGTACTACTTCTACTACTACTACTGTTACTATTGCTACTATTACTACTGCTACTACAACTATTACTATAACTAAAGCCACTAATGCATCTACCTCTACTGCTACTAATACTACTAATACTACTACTACGACTTTTATTACTACCATTACTACAAGTACTACTACTATAACTACTACTACCATTGCTACTTCTCTTAGTACTAGAACTATTATGGCTACTGCTTCTACTACTATTCCTACTACACATTCCACTGCTGCTACTACTTCTATTACTTCTATTAGTACTACTACTGCCCCTTCTACTACTACTTCTGCTACTATTACTACTACTACTACTACTGCTGCTAGTTCTACTACCACTACCACTCCTAATACTACTCTGCCTACTACAGCTATGACTAGTACCACTGCAGCAGCAGCTGCTGCTACTACTACTACTACTACAGCTACTGCAGCTACTACTGGTACGACTGCTACTACAACTACAGTTGCTACTATTGCTGCTACTTCTACTACTATAACTATTGCTACTCTACAGCTACAACGACTACTACTACTACTACTACTACAACTACTACTACTACTATTGATACAACATCTACTACTACTAAAACAATAACAAAAACAACTATTGCAACTACTACAACTGCTACTACTACTTTTCCCGCTACTTCTGATGCTACTACTAATACTACTGTTACTACTTCTGCTACTGCTGCTTCTACTATTACTACTACTACTACCACTACTACTTCTACTATTACAACAACTACAACTATAGCTACTACTACTACTGCTTCTGCTACTACTACAACTACTCCTAGTACAACTAATTCCACTACTACTATTGCTACTACTACTGTTGCTACCATTATGCCTACTATTACTGCAACTGCGACAACTACTACTTCTCCTACTACTACTACAACAACAACAACTACTGCTACGATAGCAACTACTACCACTAATACTACTGCCCCAACTACTAAAACTACTACTACTACTGCTACTGTTGGTACTATTATTGCTGCTACTACTACTACTGCTGCTATAACTACTACTACTACTACTACTATTACTACTACTATTTCCACTACTACTGCTCCTGCTGCTACAGCTACTTCTACTGCTACAACTACTGCTACTATTTTATCTACTACTACGTTTACTACAACTACTACTACAACGACTACTACTGCTACTACTGTTTCTACTGCTACTATTAGTGGTACTTTCCTTACTACTACGACAACTGCTATTACAACAACTGCTACTACTACTACCACTGCAACTACTACTAATACTACTGCTCCTATTACTCTGACTACTACTACTACTACTTCTACTACTAAGACAACTACTACTACTATTAGTTTTGCTAATAATACTCCTCCTACTACTACTACTACTCTTGCTAGTACTGCTACTAATCCTACTACTACTGCTACTACTCTTGCAAGTACTGCTACTACTGCAACAGCTACTACTATAATTTCTACTACTACTACTGCTACTAATACTATTCCAACTACTGCCACTATTGTAACCGCTACTCCAACTACTACTGCTACTGCTACTACTACTACTACTACAATTGCTCCTGCTACCACTACTACTACTCCAACTACTCCTACTTCTACAACCTCAACTACTACTACAAATACTCCTACCACTACTGCTACAACTAATACAGCTACTACTACTACAACTACTTCTGCTCCCACGATTACTACTACTATTACTACAACTCCAAATACTACAAGTGCTAAACTGCTACTACTGCTACTACTAATGCGACTGCTACAAACTACTGCTACTGGTACTGTGGCTACTATGGTTGCCATCACTACTACTACTACTACTATTGCTACTATTTTTGCAACTTCTACGGTTATAACTACTTCTGCTCCCACGATTACTACTACTATTACTACAACTCCAAATACTACAAGTCCTGAACTGCACTACTGCTACTACTAATGCGACTGCTACAACTACGGCTACTGGTACTGTGGTTACTATGGTTGCCATCACTACTACTACTACTACTATTGCTACTACTTTTGCAACTTCTACGGCTGCTACTACTACTACAACTACAACTACTATTACTACAACAACTACTACCACTACCACTACTACTACTACAACTACTACCACTACTACATTTTCTAACACTACTACTACGGCTACTACTATGACTACAACTACTACTACTAGTACTGCAACTATTACAACTACTGTAACTACTTCTACTACTACAACTTCTTTGACTACTACAACTACTACTACAAGAACTACTACTAGTACTACTTCTCCTACTCCTCCTACTACTACTACTATTGCCGCAGCTAAAACAACAACTACTGCTGCTGCAACTACTACTACTCCTCATACTACTACTCCTACTGCTAGTACTATTGCTACTACTAATACTGCTACTACTGCTCGTACTTCTACTTCTATTACTACTATTGCTACTGCTACTACGATATCTACTATTGCTACTGCTACTACGATAGCTACTTCTCCTCCAACTACTACTACTACTACTACTTCTGCTATTATTGCAACTACTGCTATTATTGCTACTACTACTACAACGGCTACTGCTACTACTACTAATATTACAACAACAACAACTACTACTACTATTACTGGTGGTGGTGCTGCTACTACTATGACTGTTGCTATTGCTACTACGACTTCTCCTACTACTTCCCCTACTACTACTGCAATTTTTGCTACTGTTACTACTACGACTGCTACTACTACCACTACTACTACCACTACTACTACCACCACCACTACCACTACCACTACCATGACTACTACTACTCCTACTGCTACTACAACTACTACTACTATTGCAACTACTACTATTGCTACTCCTACAACTACTACTACTATAGCTCAAGCTACTACTACTACTATCCTATAACCAGTACTACTACAGAAACTATTGCTACTATTGATACTCCTTCTACTACTGCTGTTGTAGCTGCTCCTACTATAACTACAACAACTCCAACTATTACTACTACTACTATTACAACTCCTATTACTATAAGTGCTAGAAACACTCCTACTACTCCTACTCCTACTACTACTACAATTAATGCTACTACCACAACTTCTACTAGTACTAGTACTATGGCTACTACCACTTGTACTGCTACTACTTCTACAACTACTATGGCTGCTATGACTACTACTACTACTGCTACTAATACTACTACTACTACTACTACCACCCTGACTACTACTACTATTGCTAACACTACAATGACTACTACTACTACTACCAGTACTACTACTATTTCTACTACTACTATTACTTCTCCTACTACTATTACTTTTGCTACTACAACTACTACTGCTACTACTACTACTACTTCCGCTGTGGTAGTTGCTACTACAGTAGCTACTGCAACTTCTGCTACTACTGCTACTACAAATACTACTACAACTACTACTACTACTTATACTACTTCCCCAATACCTACTACTACTGCTCCTACTACTACGACTCGTTCTCCTCCTAATTCTATAACTACAGTAATTGTTGCTGCTATTTCTAACACTATTGCTACTGCTGCTACTACTACTAATTCTATTACAAAAGCTTCTGCTGCTATCGCTACTACTACTTCTACTACTGCTCCTACTATTATTACTACAACTACTACTCCTATTACTACTACTGCTACTATGTCAACAAGTACTCCTTCCACTACTATTATTACTACTACTACTGCTGCTACTACTACTCCTACTACAACTACTACCACTGTGGCTACTGCTGTAGCAACTACAACAACTATTACGGTTGCTACTACTACTACTTCTACTAGTATAGTTGATAAAACAACAACAACTGCTACAACTATTACTACTACTGCTACTACTACTACTACTACTATTACTACTTCAGCTACTACTACTACTTCTACTACTACAGCTATTACTACTACTACTACTATAAAAATTACTGCTGCTATTGCTACTACTACAACTTCTGCCTCTACTATTACTGCTACTGCTACTACTATAGCGGCTACTACTGCTAATACTACTACTACTGCTGGTACTACTTCTAGCACTACTAATACTTCTCTGACAACTATAACTACTACTACTACAACAACTAGTACTACTCCAACTCCTACTAAAACTACTGTTGCTACTACTAGGACTGCAACTACTATTATTATTACTACTACTACAACTACTACTATGACTACTACTACTACTATTATTGCTACATCTGCTATGACAACTACCACCACTACTACTGCAACTACAACTATAGTGACAACCAATACTAGGCCTGGAACTACTACGACCATGCTTCTACTTAATTGCTACTACAACTACTACTACTTCTTCTACTGTGACTGCTAAATTTTATTGATAAGACCTCTGCAATTGTAGCCAATATCTTATTACGAATAATTTTGACAACTTCGGGAGTAAAAAAGGCATTCACTTATTATAGAGATGGTGTGATTTGATTCTTTTTTCTTGCTCACCAACTAAGAGATCCATTCGAAGAACAAGGGGACTAATTGAAGTAATGAGCCTCCAAATATAAATATAAGAGGCTCATTACTTCAATTAAGATAATGAAAAATCATTTCATTTTTCTTGTCAGAACCATAGGTGGTTCTCGAAAAAGGATACTGAAAAAGCTGCTGCTACAACTACTACTGTTGCTTCTACTACTACAACTACAACTAGTACTACTACTACTACTACAACAACTACTACTGCTACTACTACTACTCTTGTTGCTACTATGACTACTACATCTACCACTGCTACATCTTCTACTACTACAACTATTGCTACTACCTCCGATAATACCACTATTGCGACTACAGCTACTACTATGACTGCTACAACAACTACTTCCACTACCCCAACTACTAAAAGTACTATGACTACTATAACTACTACTACTACTACTAGTACTACAGCTACTACTGCTACTATTACTACTATTTCTACTACAACAACTAAAACTACTACTACTACTACTACTACAACTACTACAAACGCTATTGTGGCTACTACTACTATTATTACTATTACAACAATAATAACAACAACAACTACTATTACTATGACTATTACTACTACTCCTACTACTCCTACTATTTCTATTACTTATACTACTACTATTTCTGCCACTACAACTCCTACTACTACTACTGCCGCTGCTACTACTACTGCTACTTCTCCTACTGCTATGACTACTACTAGCACTACTACTGCTACAACTACCACTACTGCAATTATTATTATAGCTGCTACTACTACTACTACTACTACCGCCATTGCAACGATAACTATTGCTCCTACTACAAATACTATAGCTTCTACTATAACTACTGCAACTGCTATTGTCGCTACTTCAGCTACTGCTACTAGTGCTACTACAACTCTTGCTACAACTGTGACTACTATTCTTTTTACTAATGATACTTCTGCTACAACTACTAGCACTACTACTTCTTCAGCTACTACGACAACTGGTACTCCTACTACTACTGCTAGAAATACTTCTCCAACTACTACTACTACTACTACAGCTTGTACTACTACTACTAATGCTACCAATACTACTATAGCTTTTTCTACTACTACTACAACTACTACGGCTACTACTATTACTTCTATAACTACTACTACTACTACTACTACTACTACTACTACTACTACTACTACTACTACTACTACTGGCACTATTACCACTACTACTACTGCTACTACTACGATAGCTACTCCAACTACTACTTCCACCACCACTACTACAAGTACTACTACTACTACGACGATGACTACTAGTGTTGCTATTATTGCTACTGCAACTACAACTACTACAACTACTACTTCTATTACTACTACAATTGCTACGAGTGCTACATATGCTACTACTACTTTTACTATGACTACTACTACTACTACTCCTGCTGCTGCTGCTGCTACTATTACTATTATTATGACTACTGCTGCTGCTACTGCTACTACTACTACTACTGTAGCCGCTACTACTATTAGTACTACTACTCCTCATACTCCAACAATTATAAGAAAAACAAATACTACTACTACCCCTAATACTCAAATACAACAACAACAATAATAATAATAATAAGAAATAATATTAGTTGTACCAATAGCAATATTAGTAGTAGCAGTAGCATTATTTGTAGTAGTAGTAGTAGTAGAAGCTGTCATAATAGTCATGGAAGTAGTAGTAGTAGTAGTCGTGGTAGTTCTGCTAGTAGCAGTAGTAGCAATAGCTGTAGTAGTAGTAGTAGCAGTAGTAGCAGCAGCAGCAATAGTAGTTGTACTACTAGTTGTATTAGTATCTATAGTAGTAGTTATTGTTGTAGTAGTAGTAGTAGCAATAGCTATAGTAGTAGTAGTAGTAGTGGTGGTGGTGGTGGTGGTAGAATTAGTATCAGAAGTAATCGCAAAAGTATTAGTAGTTGTAGTAGCAATAGTGGTAGCAGTCATAGTTGTAGTAGTAGTAGTAGTACCAGTAGCAGTAGCAGTTATAGGAAAGCACTTGTTATAGTTGTGGTAGTAGTAGTTCTAGATGTAATAGTAGTTGTAGTAGTAGTAACAGCAGCAGTAGCAGTAGTAGTAGTAGTAGTAGTAGTAGTATTAGTAATTATAGTAGTAGTAGGAGGAGCAGTTGGAGCAGGAGTAGCATTAGGAGTAGTAGTAGTTGGAGTAGAGATAGTAGTAGTAGTAGTAGGCGCAGTAGTAGCAGTAGTAGTTGCCCATGCGGTAGCAGAATTAGTAGTAGTAGTAGTAGCAGTAGTTATAGGAGGAGTGGGAGTAGTAGTAGCAAACATAGTTGTAGTAAAGTTAGAAGTCATTGTTGCAGTAGCAGTAGTAGTAGTAGTAGAAGTAGCAACAGCAGCATTCGCAATAGTTATACTAGTAGTAATAGTAGTAGTTGTTGTTGTAGTAGCAGCAATAGTAGTAGTAGTAGTAGTGGTAGTGGTAGCAGTGGTTTTTCTGGCAATAGTAGTAGCAATTGCCTCAGTAATAGTAGCAGTAGTACTAGTAGCAATTGTACTATGAGCAGTAGTTATGGAAGTGGGAGAAGTAGCTGTTGTAGTAGTATTAGTAGTAGTAATAGTAGCAGGAGCAGTACTAGTAGTAGCAATAGTACTAGTAGTAGTAGTGGTGGTGGTGGTGGTGGTGGTGGTAGTAGTAGTAGTAGTAGTAGTAGTAGTAAGTGTTGTTGTAGTTATAGAAGTAGCATCAGTAGTTGTAGTGCTAGTAGTAGTCACAATACTTATAGGAACAGTAGTAGTAGTTGCAAGGGTTGTACGAATAGTACCAGTAGTAGTAGAAGCAGTTTTACTATGTGCAGTAGTTGTGAAAGTGGGAGAAGTAGCAGTTGTAGTAGTATTAGTAGTGGTAATAGTAGCAGGAGCAGTAGTAGTAGGTGTAGCAATAGTAGTAGTAGTAGAAGTAGCCATTGTAGTTGTGCCAGTAGTAGTAGAATGAGTAGCAGTAGCTGTAGTTGTTGCAGTAGTAGTAGGATTAGTAGTAGTAGTCACAGAAGGAGAAGTACAGTAGCTATAGTAACAGTAA
>RXID01016445.1:0-41506 GCA_005019695.1 Trichopus zeylanicus subsp. travancoricus | reverse complement strand
TAGTAGCAGTTGTAATAATAGTAGTAGAAGATATATTAGTAGTAGTAGTTACTTCAGCAGCAGTAGCAAGCAATAAGTAGTGGTATGCAATAGTGTAGTAGTAGTGTAGTAGTCATTGAAATAGTTTGCACGCAGTATCGGTATTAGTAGTAGTAGATGTAGTTAGTTAGTAGTGGTACCAGTTGTAGTTGTAGTAGGCATAGTGGTATTAGGTGTAGTGGTAGAGGTAGTAGCACTTGTAGTAGTAGTAGTAGTAGTAGTAGTAGTAGAAGTAGCAATAGTAGTACTACCAGAAGTAATAGTAGTAGTAGTAGCAGCGGTAGCCATAATAGTTGTAGTAGTACTAGACGTAGCTTTGGTAGTAGTAGTTATAGTAGTAGTAGTAGTAGTAGTAACAGTAGTAATAAAAGTAGTGGTAGTAGTGTTAGTAGTCTTAGTAGCAGTAGTAGTAGATGCATTAGTGGTTGTAGTTGTAGTAATAGTAGTAGTAGTAGCAGTAGTAGTACTAGTAATAGTGGAAGTAATAGTAGTTGTAGCAGTCGTGGTAGCAGTTGTACTAGTAGTAGTAGAAGGTATATTAGTAATAGCAGTAGTCGCAGTAGTAGTAACAGTAGCAGCAATAGTAGTGGAAGCAGTAGCATTAATAGTAGGTGTAGTCTTAGTAGTAGCAAAACTAGTAGTTGTAGTAGTAGCAGAAGCAGTTGCAGCCAAAACAGCAACAGTAGTAGTTGTTGTAGTAATAGTAGCAGTAATAGTAGTACGAATAGTATCAGTAGTTGTAGAAGTGGTAGTCGTAGTAATAGTAGTAGCAGCACAGTAGTAATAGCAGCAGTAGAAGTAGTAGCAGTAGTAATAGAAGTAGTATTGGCCTTGTTTGTAGTAGCAATTATAGTAGTTGTAGTTGTAGTAGTACAAGTATTGGCAGTCATAGCACTAGTAGCAACAGCAGTAGTAGCAACAGCAGTAGTGGTAGTAGTAGTAGTAGGACTAGCAATAGAAGTAGTAGTAGCTATGTTAATTGTAGCAACTATAGTAGTGGTAGTAGTACTAGTATTAGTAGTTACAGACGTAGTAGTAGTAGCAGCAGCAGTAACAGTAGTACTACTAGTAGTAGTAGCAATAGTGGTAGTGGTAGTAGTAGTATTTGTTGTTGTAGTAGTAGTACTAATTGTGTCAGTGGTGGCAATAGTAGCAGTAGATTTTGTCATAGCAATAGTAGTAGTAGTAGTAGTAAACGTAGCAGCAGTAGAAGTAGTCATTGTATTAGTAGTAGAAGCAGTAGTAGCAGTCGAAGTAGTGGTAGCAGTAGTAGCAATAGCAACTGTAGCGGTAGTCACAGTAGTAGTAGTAGCAATAGTAGTAATAGTCGTAGTAGTAGAAGTAGTAGTAGTAGTAGCAAAACTAGTACGAAGAGTAGTAGCAGTAGCAACACTAGTATTAGTTGGAGTAGCAATAGTGGTAGTAGCAGTTGTTGCAGCAGTATTAATTGTAGTAGGAGAAGTAGTAGTAGTAGTAGGAGTAGTAGCAGCAGTAGTAGTAGCATTAGTAGCTATAGTAGCATTAGAAGTAGTAGCAGTCGAATAGTGGTAGCAATAGTAGTAGTAGTATTCGTAGTAGGTGCTGCTGCAGCAGCAGCAACAGTAGCTGTGGTAGTTGCAATCGGAGTAGTAGAAGGAAAAGAAATAATAGTAGCTCTAGCATTAGTTATAGTAGTAGTCGTAGCAGTATTAGTAGTAGTATTAGTAGCAATAGTAGTTTGAGTAGTAGTATTAGCAACCGTAGTAGCAATAGTAGAAGTAGCGGCAGTAGTGGTTGTAGTTGTAGTAGCAGTTGCGTCGGTTGCAGTAGTAGCTATAGTAGTAGTAGCAATAGTAGTAGCAGTACTTGCCATAGTAGCTGTGGGAGTAGTAGTAGCGGTAGAAGCTGGGTAGTAGTATTAGTGTTAGCAGCAATAGTAGTAGTAGTAGAAGTAGTATTAATAGCTGTAGTAGCTAAAGTTGTTGTAGTAGTATTAGGAGGAGTAGTAGTAGTAGTAGAAGTAGTAGTTGTCGTAGAAGTAGTAGTAGTCATAGTAGTAGTAGTAGTTGTTGTTGTTGTTGTTGTACTAGGAGTAGGACTAGTAGCAGGACTTGTAACAGTAGCAGCAGTAGTACTAGTAGCAGCAATAGTAGCGAAAATAGTAGTGGTTGTGGTAGTAGTAGTAGTAGTAGTAGTAGTAGTATAGTAGCAGTAGCAGCTGCAACAATAGTAGTCATAATAGTAGTAGTAGTAGCAGTAGCAACAACAGTAGCATAAGTAGCAGTAATAGTAGATGTATAGTAGCAGTAGTAATAATTGTAGTAGTAGCAGCAGCAGTTGTAGCAGTCTAACTAGTGTTAGCGGTAGTAGCAATAGCAGTCATAGTAGCAATAGTTATAGTGGTAGTAGTCTTAGGGTAGTAGTAGTAATAACACTAGAAGTAGTAGTAGAAGTTGTAGTAGTAGCTAAAGCAGTAGTAGTAGAAGTTGTTGTTGTAATAGTAGTGATAGCAGTAGTATTTGTTTGAGTAGCAGTAGTAGTAGCAACTATAGTAGCAATAGGAATTGTTGTAGGAGTAGCAGTAGTGGCAGGAGTAGTAGTATCCATAGTTGTAGTAGTAGTAGTAGTAGTAACAATAGCAGCAGGAGTAGTAGTAGTAGTCGTAGCATTAGCAGTAGTTGTAGCATTAGTAGCAGTAGCAGAAGTAGTTGTTGTAGAAGAAGTGATTGCAGTAGTAGTTATTATTGTTATAGGAAAGGTAGTAGTACTAGTACTAGTAGTAGCAGTAGTATTAGTTTTTGTATTAGTAGCGCCAGTAGTAGCGGTAGTTGTAATAGTAGTAGTAGAAGTAGTAGTCATAGTAGCAGCAACAGTAATTGTAGTTGTTGTAGTAGTAGTAGTATTTGTTGTAGCAGTAATAGCAGCAGCAGTAGTAGTAAGAGATATAGTAGTAGTTGTAGTAGTAATTGCAGTAGCAGAAAAAGCAGTTATAGCAGTTGAATTAGTGGTTGCAGTAGTAGCAGTAGCAGTCGTAGTAGCAATAGTAGTAGGAGTAGTAATTGTTGTAGTAGTAGTAATAATAGTAGTAGAAGAAGTGGAAGTAGTAGTAGAACTAGTAGTAGTAGTAGAAAAAGTAATAGCAGCAAAAGTAGTTATCGTAGTTGTGTTGTACTAGTAGAAGTAGTAGTAGTAATACTCATTGCAACAATAGTGGTGGTAGCAGCAGCAGTATTAGTTGGTGTCAGAGTAGTAGTAGTAGAAGTAGTAGTAGCAGTAGTAGTAGTGGTTGTTATAGTAGTAGTAGTGGTAGTTATTGTTGTAGTAGTAGTAGTAATTGTAGTAGCAGTAGTAGCAGTAGTAGTAATCAAAGTAGTCGCAGCAGGATATGCAGTAGTAGTAATAGTTGTAGAAGTAATGGTAGTAGATGTAGTAGTAGTAGTAGATGTAGTAGGAGTAATACTATTAGTAGCAGCAGTAGTAGCAGTAGCTGTAGTATTAGTTGGAGTAGCAATAGTCGTAGTCTAAGTGGTAGCAATATTAACGGTAGTAGGAGAAGTAGTAGTAATGGCAGTAGTAATCATAGCCGTAGTAGTAGTAGTATTAGCAATAGTAGCAGTAGTAATAGTAGTTGTAGCATTAGTAGTAGTAGTAGTTGTTGTTGTTGTTGTCGTAGGAGAGGTTTTAGTTGTAGTAGTTATTATTGTTGTAGGAGAAGTAGTTGTAGCAGCATTAGTATTTGTTGTAGCATTAGTAGAACTTGTAGTAGAAGTAGTTGTGATAGCAGTTGTGGTAGTAGTAGTCATAGTAGTAGCAGTAGCAGTAGTAGCAATAGCAACAATAGTAATTATTGTAGTTGTAGTAGTACTAGTAGCATTTCTTATAACAACAATAGGAGTAGTAGCAATGGTAGTAGATGTAGTAGTAGTTGTTGCAGTAATTGTATTAGCTGTAGCAGCAATTGTAGCAGTCGAAGTAGTGGTAGCAGTAGTAGTAGTAGTAGCTATATTAGCAATAGTAGTAGTAGTAGAAGTTGAAGTAGTAGTTGTAGTAGTAGTAGTAATAGTAGTAGAGCTAGTAGAAGTAGTAGTACAAGTAGTAATAGTAGTAGAAGTAGTACTCGTTATTGTAGTAGTTGTAGTAGCAGTAGTAGTGGAAATAATACTAGTAGCAGCAGTAGTAGTAGCAGCAGCAGGAGTATTAGTTGGAGTAGCAGTAGTAGTTGTGGGAGTAGTAGTAGCAGTAGTAAAGTAGTAGAGGAAGTTGTTGTTGAGGCAGTAGTAGTGGTAGCCACCGTAGTAGTAGTATTATTAATTATAGTAATTGTAGTAGCATTAGTAGCAGTAGTACTAATCGAATTATTTGTAGCAGTATTTGCAGTAGTAGTAATAGTAGTCGTAGTAGTAGTATTAGTAGTAGCCGTACCAGTAATAATAGTTGCAGCAGTAGTACCAGTAGCAGCTGTTGTATTAGTTGGAGTAGTAGTAGTAGTAGCTGTAGCAGTAGCTGTAGCAATAGTAATAAAAGTAGGAGAAGTTGTAGTTGTTGCAGTAATAGTAGCAATAGTAGTAGCAGCTGTAGCAGTAGTGGTAGTGGTAACAGTAGTAATAGTAGCAGCAGTAGTAGCTGTAGTATGAACAACTGTAGTAGTTGTTGTAGTAGTTAGGGCAACAGCTGTAGTAGCGGTGTGTAGTAGCAGTAGTAGCAATAGTAGTAGCAGTAGTAGTAGCGGTAGCAGTTATCGTTGTAGCAGTAGGAGTAGTGGTAGCTATGGTAGTACTAGTCATTGTAGTAGTAATAGTATCAGTAGCAGTAGTAATAGCTGTAGTAGTAGTGGTAGTAGAGGTAGTAGTAGTCGTCATAGATGTGATACTAGTAGAAGCAGTATTCGTAATGTTGTAGTAGTAGCGGTGGTCATAGTATCAGTAGTAGCAGTAGCAGTTGTCACTATAGTAGTAGTTGTAGCAGCAATAGCAGTAGTAGCAATAGTTGTCGTAGTTGTAGCAGTAGTTGTAATAATAGTTGTAGTAGTAATAGCAATTGTAGGATTCATAGAAGTGATAGCAAAAGTAGTAGTAGTAGCCATAGTAACAGTAGTGGTAGTAGTGGTAGTCATAGCAGTAGTAGCAGTAGTCGTAGTAGTAGTGTTAGTAAAGAAGTAGTAGTAGTTGTAGTCGTGCGAGTAGTAAGAATGGTAGGAGTGGTAATACTAGTAGTAGCGGTAGTACTAGCCATAGTTGCATTAGTAGGAGTAGCAATAGTTGTATAAGAAGTAGTGGCTGTGGCAATAGTAGTAGTAGCAGTCGTAGCGTCAGTAGTAGTACTACCAGTAGTAGTAGCAGTAGTAGCAGCAATTGTGGTGCTAGCAGTAGAAGTAGCCTCAACAATAGTAGTAGTAGTAGCATTAGTAGTTGTAGTACTAGCAGTAGCAGTAGTATTAGTCATAGTTGTAGTAGCAGTAGTAGTAGCGATAGCTGTAGTACTAGTAGTACTACCACTGCTGTTTCTACTACTACTCCTACTCCTACTACTGCTCCTACTATAACTACTAATACTACTATTACTATTACTACTACTACTACTACTACTCTTACACCGACTGCTACTACTACTCCTACTATTAGTATTACTTCTACTGTCGCTAATACTACTACTACTATTACTATTACTGCTACTATTACAACTTCTACGACTCCTACTACTACTACTCCTAACACTCCTAGTAGTACTGTTGATGTTGCTGTTGCAGCTCTTACTCCTGCTAGAACTGCTACAACTGCTCCAATTACTATTGCTGCTATGACTGCTACTACTACTTCGACTCCAATCACTGCTGCTACTCTTTTTACTACCACTACTACAACTACCTGTACTACTACTACTACTGCTAGTACTATCACTATTACTATTACTATTACTACTACTACTACTACTACTACTATAGCTGCTGCTTCTCCTATTACTACTACAACTACCACTACTACTACTACAACTAGTACTACTATTCTTGCTACTGCTACTTCTACTACTACCACTACTATAACTATTAATACTACAACAACTACTACTACTCCTAAAACTCCTACTACTACTGCAACTACTACTATTGCTATTTCTCCTACTTCGACTCCAACTGTTGCTACTACTACCACTCTAACTCTGACTCATACTTCTGCTACTACTACTACTCCAACTCCTACTCGTACTACTCCTACTACTCCCTCTCCAACTACTACTACTGCAACAACTACTACCACTACAACTACAACAACAACAACTACTACTACTACCGCTGCTGCTGCTACAACTACTACTGCTACTGCTATGACTACTGCTACCACTACCCCTAAAACTCTGACTACTTCTGCAAATTCTACTGCTACTATTTCTTCTGCTACTACTACAACAACAACAACAACTACTACGACTACTAAAATTCCTACTACTAATATTGCTATTGCTACACCTACAACTACAACAACTACTACTACTACTACAATTACTAATCCTACTACTAGTACTGCTACTATTGCTACTACTCCCACTCCAACTCCTACACCTACTACTACTACAACTACTGCTGCCACTACTGCTACTACTACCACTAATGCTACTACCAATACTACTACTACAACTATAGCTGCTAATGCTGCTACTACCATTATTACTACCGCTACTGCTACTACTGCCATTTCTACTTTTACTACTACTACTCCTATTTCTACTACTATTGCTGCTATAAATGCTACAACTACTGCTACTGCTACTGCTACTACTACTACAACTATAACTGCTACTACTATTTCTGCTACTACTACAAGTGCTACAACTGCAACTGCTACTACTACTACTACTACTACTACTATTATTACGACTACTACTATTATTACTATTACAACTACTGCTACAATGCCTACCACGAGTATGCCTACTATTGCCAACTACTGCTGCTCCTACAACTGCTACAACAACCACTACTGCTTCTAGTAGCACTCGTAATACTATTCCTACTACTACTACTACTTCTACCATTACTACAACTACTACAATTACACCTACTCCAACTTCTACTACTACGACTACTACTAGCACTACTATTACTACTATAACTCCTATTGCTACCCTTGCTCCAACTGCAACCCCTACTACTACTCTGACAACTACAATGACTACTGCTACAACCGCTACTACTACTACTATAACTACTACTACTCCTTTTATTACTACTACTACTACTACTTCACCTGCTACTGCTGCTACTACCACTACCACTACTACTTCTATTACTAGTACAACTGCTACTACTTCTACTTCTACTTCTACTCCTACTACTACTACAACAATAACAACTACTATTATTGCTGCTGCTACTACCACTACAACTACATTAACTACTACTACTACTACTACTACTACTACTACTACTACTTCAACTGCTATTACTAGTAGTTATAGTACAACTACTGCTGCAAATACTACTATTATTACAACAACAACAACTACTACTACTACTATGAGTACAACTACTACTCCTACAACTCCTACTCCAACTACTACTTCTACTGCATATACTACTACTAGTACTATTAAAGTACTACTACTACTACAACGACGACAATAACAACAACAGCAACTACTACAACTACTAATCCTACTTCTACTGCTACTACTACAACAATTGCTACTCCTCCTACTACTACTACTCCACCTCCTACAACTACTTCTACTACTGTTTCTACTCCTATTACTACTACTGCTATGACTACTAATACTATTACTACTACTTCTACTGCCACTCCACTACAACTACTTCTACGACTACAACTGCTACAGCTACTGCTACTGCTACTACTACTACTACCACCACCACAAAGACTACTATTACTACTACTACTACTACTACAATTTCAAATACTACTACTACTACTACAACTAGTACCGCTACTGATACTACTTCTAAGACTATGACTACAACAACTACTACTGCTACAACTAATGCTACCAACACTACTATAACCACTGCAAAAACTACCACCGCAACTACTACTACTACTATTACTATTACTCCTACTACTACTTCTTTTACTACTACTACTGCTACTTCTACTCCCAGTCCAACTTCTACTCCTACTACTACTCCTACTGCTACTACTACTACTACAACTGCTACAACAGCTACCACTACTACGACAACTTCTACTACTATTGCTACAATAGTCACTACTGCTATCAGAACAACAACAACAACAACTACTCCTTCTACCTCCTCCGCTACTACAACTAATATTGCCACTATGGCTACTATTACTGCTACTACTACTAATACTAATACTACCACTAATCCTATTACTCCTCCTACTACTACTACTAGTACAAATATTACCACTACTACTACTCCTAACACTCTTCTACGTAATGCTACTACGGCTGCTACTGATATACGATAAGGATACCACTAGACCTTTCTGGTATGGGAGGACTTTTGAGTCAATCAAATCGGCTGCTATCAAATCCCAATCGTCTGTTCACTCCGCAATCAAATCCTAATCGTCTTCTCTCTCGATAGTGTACTCATGGGAGTCGGTAGTGCGCGAGTACTGTATCACGAGCACAATTGAACCTATTTACCGGCAATCAAACGTATGCGCATTAACTTAAAGAAAGCTGACCTAACCGAGCTCTTTTCGTTCCCTATTTAAGCGCGCTTACGAATCCTCAAACTACTCCGCTACAATCGAAGGAACGAGCTACCGAGCTATAATCGAAAGCTTAGCTTAGTTAGCTTTACGGCTTATTACTACCACTACTAGTACTACTACTACAACTACTACCAGTACTACTACTACTACTACTACTACAACAACAACTACTACTATTACCAATCTTAGTAATATTACTACTACTATGACTACTACCTCTACAACTACTCGTGCGGCTGCTACTATTACTACTGCTACCACTATGGCTACTACTATTACTCTTACTACCTTTAGTCTACTACTATGACTTCCAATGCTACTACTACACCTACTCCAACTCCAACTGTGAGTACTACTCCTAGTACTACTACCACTACCACTATAACTACTACTATTCGTAATATTATTCCAATTTCTACTACTACTATGACTACTGCTAGGATTACTACTACTACTACTGCTACTACTACTACTACTACTACTACTACAAGAACTACGACTACTACTGTTACAACTATGACTACTACTGTTACAACTACTACAACTAGAAAGACTTCTACTACTTCAAGTGCTAATACTACGACTACTTCAATTGCTAATAATACTTCTCCTACTACTACTACTACCACCACCACTACTATTACAACAACTAGTACCTTTATTGCTCCTACTACTACTCCTAATACTACTTCAAATACTACAACTACTAAGACAACTACTACATTATTACTAGTACAACTACAAATTCTTCCACAACTGCTACTACTACTACTATGAATACTACTACAACTGCTACTTCTACTACTACTACTGCTACTGTGGCAAGTACTACTACTACTACAACAACAACAACTACTACTACTATTCAAACCCCTACTCCTACTACTACTACTAGTGCAGCTACTATTACTAATACAACTGCGGCTACTACTTCTACTATAGCTACTACAACTACTCTCAATACTACTACTACTACTACTACTACTACTACTACTACAACTACTCCAACTACTCCTACTACTAATCCAAAAACAGCACCAACTGCTATTGCTGCTCCCACTACCATGACTTCTACTACTACTACTGATACTACAACTTCAACTATTGCTATTACTGCTATTACTGTAGTTGCTGATGCTACTCCTACCACTACTACTACTACCACTAGTACTGCTATTGCTACTAAGACTACTACTAATCCTTATACTCCTACAAGTACTACTATTACTATTACAACTATTGTTGCCTCTGCGATTGCTATTACTACTATTACTACTACTACTACTACTATTACTACTGCAACTACTACTACGACTACTACTACTACTACTATTACTATTACTACTACTACTACTGCTGCTGCTGCTGCAGCTACCACCACTACCACTACTGCTACCACCACCACCACCCCCGCTACTGCTACTACTACTACTACAACCACTACAACCACTACTGCTACTACAACTACTACTACCACTACTAATACTACTATTACTACTACTACTCTATTAATACTACTACTACACCACTACTAATATTAAGACTACGACTACTACTACTACTACGCGCTGCTGCTGGCTGCTACTGGTACTGATACTACTACTACCTACTACTACTACTACTCTACTAACATCTACTATCACTACGTCTGCTTCTACTACTACAACTACTACTACTACTGCTACTCCTAGTACTACTACTTCTATTAGTATCACTACTACTCCTATTCCTTTTACTATTACTACTTCTAATACTTCTGCTCCAACTCCAACTACTAGTACTGTTACTTATATTACTACTACAACTACTATGTTGCCACTGCTATTGCTACTCCCACTACTAATACTACTACTAATACTATTACTGTCGCTACTATGGCTATTGGTATTGCTGCTACTACTGCTTCACCCTCTACTACTTCTACTGATAATAATACTGCTACTTCTTCTACTACTATGACTAGTACTACTACTACTACTAGTACCATTTCTACCGCTGTTGTTGCTGTTTCTAATACAACAACTACTACTATTGCTACTACTACTCCTACTACAACTGCTGCTGATACTAATACTATATTGCTATTACTACTACTACTACTACTTCTACCACTGCTGTTGTTGTTGCTCCTGCTATTGTTGCAACTGTTGCCCAAACTACAACTTCCACTACTTCACCTATGATCACTATTATTGCTGCTATTATTACTACACTAATAATGCTATTGCATCTACTACAACCACTTCTAGTACTAGTGGTATTACTTTTGCTGCTGCTACTACCGCCTCTACTTGTGTTACTATTGCTACTGCTATTATTATTATTACTACTACTACTACTACTGCAACAAGTGCTACTATAGCTACTACTGCTACTTCTACTATGACCGGTACTACTGCTGCTAGTATTGCAACTATCACTGCTACAATTTCTACTATGAGTACTACTACTACTACTACAAAAACAACAACAACTACTCCCACTACTGCTGCTGCTACTACAACTGCTACTGCTTCTATTACTACTTCTACTACTATGACTACTGCAACATCTGCTACTACTACTCTTGCCACTACTACGGCTACAACTGTTGGTACTACTGCAATGACCACTACTACTGCTATTGTGCTACAAGTTCTACTATTACTTTTCCTACTACTTTTATAGATACTACTACTACTACTTCTGCTACTACTACTACCATTACCACTACGGCTACAACCACCACCACCACCACTACTACTACTACTGCTACTTCTGTTGCTATTACTGTCACTACTACTACTACTACTGCTACTTCTGTTGCTATTACTATCACTACTACTACTACTGCTACTGCTCCTACTTCTACAACTGCTATTACTTCTACTGCTACTACTACTACTCCTACTACTACTTATTCTTCTTCTTCTACTACTACTACTACTACTACCACTGCTACTCCTGCTGCTGCAACAACTAGAGCTCCAGCTTCTACTACTACTAGTACACCCTCCATGACTGCTACTATTATTGCGACTGCAGCTACTCCTACAGCTTCTACTGCTACTATTACTATACTACTACTATTACTGAAGCCGCTGCTGCTACTTGTACAACTTCTGCTACTATTACTACTACTGCTGCTACTACTTCTAGTGCTACTGCTACTCCTACTAATACAACCACTACTACTGCTACTACAATAACAACTACTACTGCAACTACAACAACTACTACTACAACCAATACTACTAGTACTACAACTACAACTACTACCGCTACTGCAATAACTACTACTACTACTATTACTACGACTTCTACTACTACTCCTTCCAGTACTACCATTGCAACTACTATGACCACTACTCCTACTTCCACTCTTATTACTACTGCAACTACTACTACTACTACTACTACTACTACTACTTCTACTACTGCTAGTAGTAAACCTTCCAAAACTACTGCTACTACTACTACAACAACAACAACAACAACTACTACTACCACTATTACTACTAGCACTACTACTAGCACTACTAAAACTACTAGTACCACTACTACTCCTGTTGTTGTTGCTGCAAGTACTACTACTAGTAGTAGTACTAGTACTACAACTACTACAACAACAACTGCAACTACTACTACAACAACTATTACTACTACTTCTACTAGTGCTACAATGACTACTACTCTTAATACTACTACTATTACTATTAGTACTACTACTGCTATTACGACTACTACTACTACTACTAATCTTGGTCCTGCTTTTACTATAATTACTACAACTACTACTACCACAGCAAGTACTACAACAACTACTACTACATCACCTTAAACTACTACTACTACTACTACTTCTACTACTGTGACTGCTGCAACTACTACTCCTCCAACTACTTTTGCTATTACTACTACTACTACTACTGCTGCTACTGTTGTTGCTGTTACTAGACTTACTAATCCTTCTACGACTACTAGTGTATTACTTTTACTACTACTACTACTACTACTACTACTACTATGACTACAACTACCATTCCTACTCGTAATATTACATCTACTACTTCTACTATTATTATTACTGCTACTACTACAACTATTACAACTCCAACAACTTCTACTCTACTACTTATTTTACGACTAATGCCGCTACTGCTTCTACTCGCACAACTACTACAATTAGTACCACTACTACTACAATTGCTACTACTAGCAGTAGTACTACTACTAGTACTACTACTACTTTTGCTGCTACACCTACTACTACAACTCCTGCTACTACTATTTCGATGACTACTATTACTACTGCCACTATTACTTTTACGACTACTACTAATGGTGCTGATGCTGCTACTCTGATTAGTACAACAACAACAACTACTACTTCTATGACTACTACACTACAACTACTACTGCTTCTACTACTGCTGATACTACTAATACTACTATTACTACAACTACTACTCCTCCTCCTCCTACTACTACTACTACTAATAATGCTACTACTACTGCTACACCTATTTTGACAATTACTACTACTACCACTACAGCTGCTATTGCTACTACTACTACTACTGCTATTGTTGCTACTGCAACTGCTACTATTAGCACCACTACTACTACTACTGCTGCTACCACTACTACTACTACTGCTGCTGCTACCAATGCTACCACTATTAGCACCACTACTACTAATACTAGCACCACTACTACTATAGCTGTGCTACCACAACTACTACTATTTGCACTGCAACTACTATTACTACTATTACTACTTTTACTACCAATACTACTAGTACTACTACTACTACAACAACAACAACAACTACTACTAGTATTCTTGCTCCTATTGCTACCATGACTACTATTACTACTACTACTATGACATCTTATGCTACTATTGATGCCTCTACTGCTGCTGCTGCTACTACTATAACAACAACTACTACTATTACTACTACAGTAACAATAATAACTACTACTACTACATCTACTGCAACTACTGCTACTTCTACTACTACTACTGCTACTACTACTACTACTACCGCTGCTGTTGCTGCTACTCCTACTACTACTACTACTACTACAACTACTACTCCTGCTGCTACTACTGCTACTCCTGTTGCTACTACTACTACCGCTACTACTACTACTACTACCACTACTACTACTACTATTACTACTACTACTACTACTATTACTACAACTACTACAACAATAACAACTGCAACCACTGCTACTACTGCTACTTCTACTACTACTCCTCGTCCTGATACTACTACTACTACAACTACTACTGCTACTTCTGATGCTGCTGCTACTACTACTATTGCTACTACTTCTGCTACTATAAATACTACTAAAACTAATACTAGTGCTGCAATACGACTATTACTAATAGTAATAGTACTGCTACTATTATGAATACTACAACTACTACTAATTTTGCTATAACTATTGCTATTACTACTGCTACTACTACTACTAATACTGCTACTACAACTGTGATGACAATTACTGCTAATGCTACTAGTACTATTGCTACTTTTGTTACAACCATTACAACTATCACTTCTACGATTAAAACTACTACTATTTCTGCTACAATGACTACTACTACTGCTGCTACTGCTACTGCTACTACTACTACTACGAATGCTATTGCTGCTATAACAGCTACTACCACTATAATTGTTGCTACTACTGCTAATACTACTACTACTAATCTGGTTATGCCTAATACTACAACAACTACACTTTCTCCTACAACCATTCCTACTCCTACTACTAGTCCACCTACTACTACTACTACTGCAACTACTACTATTGCTATTGGTACTACTACTCCTTCTGCTGCTACTACTACTACTCCTCCTCCTAGTACTAGTACTATAATTAGTCATACTACCACTACTACTGGTACGACTATCACTACTACTACTACTACTACAACAATAACTACTTCTACTGCTATTATTACTACTACTTCTACTTCTAATACTTCTGCTACTATGACCATTACTACTACAACTGCTACTGCTACTACTATAATTGATGCTACTACTACAACTACTACTACTACGACTACTACTATAGCTACCACTACTACTACTACTAATATTAGAACTACTACTACAACTGCTATTATTGCTAGTCTACAGCTACTACTATTACTTCTACTACTCTTGTTACCGTAACTACTTCTACTTCTGCTACTATTACTACTACTCCAATTGCTACTATTACTACTACTACAACTACTCATACTACTTCTACTACTACTACAAGCACTACTACTACTATGACTACTCAAACTTCTAGTGCTAGTCAAACTTCTAGTACAAATACTATTTTTGCAACTACTTCTGCTAGTACTACTACTACCACCACACAATTTTTCTACTACTACTAATACTACTGCTACTACTAATACTTCTCCCACTACTATTACTACTACTACTACTATTACTATTACTGCTACTGCTGGTACTCTTACTAACACTACTATTGCTTTCGCTCTCACTGCTATTGCTAGTACTAGTACTACTACTATTAGTACTACTACTACTAGTAGTGCTATTGCTACTACTTCGACTACTATTATAGCTACACTACTACTACTACTACTATTCCTACTACAGCAACAACTGCTACCACTGCTATGACTTCTTCTACTGCTGCTGCAGGCAATAGCTATAGGAGTTGTAGTAGCATTGGTAACAATAGCAGTAGTAGTGGTTGCTGTAGCAGTAGGTGTAGTACTAGCAATAGTAGTCGAAGGAGGGGTAGTAGTAGAAGTAGCAGTGGTAGTTGTAGTAGTAGTAGTAGTAGTAGCAGTAGTAGCAGTAGTAGCAGTAGTAGTAGTAGTACTTATAGGATAGGCATTATGAGTCATTTTAGCTATAGTAGCATTGGAAGTAGTAGTATAGTTGGAGTAGTAGTAGAAGATTATTAGGAGTACTAGAAGCTACCATAGTATGACTAGTAGTAGGAATGGAAATAATAATAGCAGTAGTAACAATAGCAGTAGTTGTTGTAATAGTGGTAGTAGTAGTACTAGTATAGTAGTAGTTGTAGAAGTAGTAGTAGTAGCAGTAGCAGTAGTAGTAGTAGTAGTAGTAATTGTAGTAGAAGTAGCAGTAGCAGCAGTAGTAGTTGCAACAGTAATAATAGTAGCAGTTGCAGTAGTTATAGCAGAAGTAGCAGTATTTGTACTAGTAGTAATAGTAGTAGTAGGAGTAGAAGAAGTAGTAGTAGTAGTAGTTGTAGTACTACTACTACTACTACCACCACCACCACCACCACCACCACTACTACTACTACTATTAGTAGCAGCAGTAGTGAAAATAGTAGTAGCAGTAGTGGTAGTTGTAGCAGTAGGAGTGGGAGTAGTTGTAGTAGTGGTCATTGTCATAGTAGTATGAGAAGTAGCAATTGTTGGAGAAGTAGTAGGAGTAGTAGGAGTAGTAGTAGTAGCCGTAGTAGTAGGAGGAGTAGCAAAAGTAGTAGTAGCAGTAGTAGTACAAGTAGCAGTAGGAGTAGTAGTAGTAGTTTGTTGTAGTTGTAGTAGTAGTGGAAGTAACAGTCGGAGTATTCCTAATTGTCATAGTAGTAATAGTAGCAATAGTAGTAGCGGTAGCAGTAGTAGTAGTTGTAGGAGGAGTAGTAAATGTAGTAGTTATAGTAGCAGTAGCGATAGTAGCGGTAGTAGTTGTAGTGTTGGTATTAATAGCAATAGTAGTTGGACTAGTAGTAGCAGTGGGAGTAGTAGCAGCTGTAGTAGTAGCTATAGATGTAGGAATTATAGCTGCAGCAGTAGTAGCAGTAGTAGTAATTGTAGCAGTAGTTGGAGAAGTCATAGTAGCAGTAGTAGTACAAGTTGTAGTAGTAGGAGTAGTTGAAATAGTAGTGGTAGTAGTGGTCGCAGTAGCAGTAGGGGCAGTAGTAGCAGCATTTGGAGTTGCAACAATAGTGGTAGTGTCGTAGTAGTGGAAGTAGTATTAGTAGTAGTAGTAGTACTAGTAGTAGTAGTAGTAGTAGTAGTAGCAGTAGCAGTATTAATAGCAGCAAAAGTAGCAATAGAAGTGGTGGTAGCCCAAGTTGGAGCAGTAGTAGCAGTAGCAATAATAGTAGTAGCGTAGTAGTGGCAGTAGTAGTAGTAGTAGCAGTTGTAGTAGTAGCAACAATAACAGTAGTAGCAATAGTTGAAGTAGTAGTAGTTGTGTGAGTAGAAATGGGAGTAGTAGCTGTAGTAGTTGTATTGGTAGAAGTAATAGTAGTAGGAGTAGTAGTAGTAGCTATAGTTGGAGGTGGAGAAGTTGGAGTACTAGCAGTAGCAGCAGTATGGGTAGTTGTTGGAGTAGTCGTAGTAGTGGCAGCAGTAGCGGTTGCAGCAGCAGCAATAGTTGTAGTAGTAGTAGTAGTAGTATAGTTAGTTGTTGTTGTTGTTGTAGTAGTAGTAGTAGTAATAGTAGTTGTAGCAGTAGCAATAGCATTAATAGTAGCAGTAGTAGTAATAGCAGTTGTTGTAGTAGTGGCCGTTGTAGTAGTAGTGGCCATAGTAGTAGTAGTAGTCAGCAGGAGTTGTAGTAGTAGTAGTAGCTGCAGCTGTGACAGTAGCAGTAGCTGTAGCAGTAGTGATTGCTGGAGTAGTAGTAGGAGTAGTAGCCGCAGTAGTAATAGTTGTTATTATTGTAGTAGGATGAATAGTCATTGTAGTAATTGTGGTAAGTGAAGTAGTAGGACTAGTAGGTAGCAGTAGTAGTAGCAGTAGCAATAGTAGTAATAGTAGCAGTAGTAGTGTAGTTGTAGTAGTACTAGTAGTAGTATTAGCAATAGTTGTAGCAATAGTAGTAGTAGTAATAGTAGCAGAAGTATTAATAGTAGAAGTATTTATTACAATCATAGTAGCAGTAGCATTACTAGCAGCAGTTGTAGTAGTAGCAGTAGTTACAGTAGTAATAGTAGTAGTAGTAGTTATTGTAGCAGTAGCAATAGTAGCTGTAGCAGTAATAGTAGAAGTCATAGTAGCAGTATTAGTAGCAGAAGTAGCAGTACTAGTTGTAGCAGTAGCAATAGTAGAAGTATTAACAGCAGTAGGAGTAGTATTAGTTGTCGCTTTAGTAGTATTTATAGTAATAGTAGTAGTAGTAAAAATAATAGTAGTAGAAGCAGTAATTCTAGTAGTAGTTATAGTTGTAGTAGCAGTTGTAGAAGTTGCAGATGCAGAAGTTTCTGGAGCAATCGTAGTGGTAGTTGTAGTAGTAGAAGTATGTTGTAGCAGTAGGAGTAGGAGCACGAGTTGGAGTAGGAATAGCGGTAGTATACATAGTACTAGTAGTAGTAGTAGTAGTAGTTGCAGTAGTAGTAGTTGTTGTAGTTGTAATAGTAGTAGTAGTAGTAGTATTAGTTGTTGTAGTAATTGCTGAAATAGTAGCAAAAGTAGTAGCAATAGTAGTAATAGTAGCAATTGTAGTAGTACCAGTAGTAGTAGTAATAGTAGTACTAGAAGTAGTAGTAGTAGTAGCAGCAGCAGTAGTAGTAGTAGTAGTAGGAGTAGTAGTAGCAGTAGAAGTAGTAGTTGTAGCAACAACAATAATAGCAGTAGCAGTAGTAGATGTAGCAGTAGCAGTACTACTAGAAGTAGTAGACATTGAATAGCAGTAGTAGCAGTAGTACAAGTAGCAGAAGTTGTGGGAGTTGTAGCAGCAGCAGTAGTAGTTGTAGTAATAGTAGTTGTAGTAGTTGTTGTAGTAGAAGTTGAAGTAGTAGTAGTAGTAGAAGTAGTATTAGTAGTAGTAATTGTAGTAGTAGCTCTAGCTGTAGTAGTAGTAGTGTCATAGTAGTCTAAGTAGTATTGGTAGTAGTTGTTGTTGTAGTAGTAGTAGTAGTAATGGCAGTAGTTGTAGTAATAGCAACAGAAGTAGCAGTAGAAGTAGTAGTAGCCGAAATTGTAGCAGCAGTAGTAGTTGTAGCAGTTGTAGTAGTAGTAGCAGCCGAAGCAATAGTAGCTGTAGCAACAGTTGCGGCAGCAGCAACAGCAATAGTGGTAGCAGTAGATGAAGTAGTAGTAGTTTGTTGAGTAGCAGTAGGAGCAGTAGCTGCTGTAGTCATATTGGTAGAAGTAATAGTAGTAGGAGTCATAGTAGTAAATGTAATAGGAGGTGGAGAAGTTGGAGTACTAGTAGCAGCAACAATATGAGTAGTTATAGGAGTAGTCATAGTAGTGGCAGCAGTAGCAGTAGTTTTAGTAGTACTAGTAGTAGCAGTACTATAGTAGTTGTTGTTGTTGTAGTAGTTGTAGTTGCAGCTGCAGTAGCAGTAGCAGCAGTAGTAGTAGCAGGAGTAGTAGCATTCGTAGTCATAGTAGTAATAGCAGCAGTTGTAGCAGTAGTGGCCATCGTAGTAGTAGTGGTAGTAGTCAGCAATAGTTGTAGTAGTAGTAGTAGCTGCAGTATTACTAGTAGTAGTAGTAGTAGTAATGATAGTTGGAGTAGTAGTAGCAGTAGCATCAGCAATAGTAATAGTAGTTATTGGTGTAGTAGTATGAATAGTCATAGTAGTAGTAGTTGTTGTAAGTTAGCTAGTAGGACTAGTAGTAGTAGTAGTAGTAGTAGCAGTAGTAGTAATAGTAGCAGTAGTAGTGTAGTTGTAGTAGTATTATTAGTAGTATTAGTAGTAGTAGTAGTAGTAGTAATAGTAGTAATAGTAGCAGAAGTTGTTACAATTGTAGTAGCAGTAGTTGTAGTAGTAGCAGTAGTAGTAGCAGTAGCACTACTAGTAGTAGTTATTGTAGCAGTAGCAATAGTAGTTGGAGTGGTGATAGTAGGAGTTGTAATATCAATATTAGTAGTAGAAGTAGCAGTACTAGTTGTAGTAGTAGGAGTAGTAGTAGTTGTCACTATAGTAGTATTGGTAGTAATAGTAGTAGTAGCAAAAATAAAAGTAGTAGCAGCCGTAATCGTAGTAGCAGTAGTAGAAGTTGCAGAAGCAGAAGTTGCAGGAGCAATAGTAGTGGTAGTTGTAGTAGTAGAAGTTATTGTAGTAGTCGGAGTAGTAGTAGGAGTAGGAGTAGGGTAGAAGTAGTATATGTAGTACTACTAGTAGTAGTAGGAGTTGCCGCAATAGTAGTAGTTGTAGTAGTTCTAGTTGTAATAGTAGTAATAATAGTATTAGTTGTTGTAGTAGCAGCAAAAATAGTAGCAGAAGTAGTAACAGTAGTAGTAATAGTAGCAATTGTAGTAGTACGAGTAGTAGTAGTAACAGAAGAAGAAGAAGAAGTTATAGCAGTAGTGGTAGTAGTAATAGTAGCAGCAATAGTTGTAATAGTAGTAGTTATAGTAGTAGTAGTTGTTGCAATAGTAATAGAAGTAGAAGTTGTAGTAGTTGTAATAGGAGTAGAGGAAGTAGTAGTAGTAGGAGTAGCAGCACTAGTAGTAGTAGTTATTGTTGTTGTAGTAAAAGTAGTAATTATTGTAGTAGTAGTAGAAGTAGTAGTAATAGTAGTAAGAGCAGTATTAGCCATAGGAGTAGTAATAGCTGCTACAAGTACTACCACCACTGCTGCTGCTACTACTACTACTGCTCCTACTACTACTAATACGGCTACCACTATTGCAACTACCATGACTACAGCTACTATTGCTGCTGCTGCTACTAATATTACTACTACTATTACTACAACTACTGCTGCTACTACTACTACAACTACTATTACTATGGCTGCTAATAATACTACTATTATTACCAAAACTACTGCAACTGTTGTTGTTGTTATTGCTACGACTACTACTACAATAATGAAAACTTCTCCTACTACGACTACTACTACTACTGCTACTACTACTGCTATGACCACGGCTACTCCTACTACTAAGACTACTAAATCTACCACTACTGCTACTACTACAACAACTACAACTACTACCACTACCATTGCTACTACTACTACTTCTACTACTACTACTTAAACTATAATGACTAATACCACTGCTGCTGCTGCTACTACAACTACCACTACTACAACTACTACTACTATTGCTACTACTACTACTACTACAGCTACTACTACTACTTCTACTACTACTACAACTACTGCTACAACTACCCCAACTTCTACTACTACTACTACTACTACAACTACTAACACAATTAGTACAACCACTTCTAATGTTCCTACTACAGCTACTGCTACTACTACTGCTACTACTACTGTTATAACTGCTACTACTGCTACTATTACTATTACTACTGCTGCTACTAGTACTGCCGCTGCTACTAGTATTGCTGCTGCTGTTTCTCCTGCTACTCCTAGTACTACTATTACTACAACTATAGCTACTATTATTGCTACTACCGCTGCTACTATTACTTGTTGTACTCCTACTACTAGTACTATTATTACCCGTACTACTACTACTCCTACTGCTACGACTACTATTATTAATTATACTATTGCTACTAGCACCATAACTACCACTACGACTTCTGCTACTACTAAAACTATGACTACTACTACTATTGCTACTACAACATTGACTATTACTACTTCTACTACTACTACTACAATGCCTACTACTACTGCTGCTGCTGCTATGAATACCACGGCAACTACCACTGCTACTACTACTACGATTGTTGTTGCTACTACTGCTACAACTGCTATTACTACTGTTGCTACTGCTGCTGCTGCTACTGCTTCTACTTCCACTGCTACCACTACTGCAATTGCTACTTCTAATACTACTATAACAACAACTACTACTACTATTACTCCTCCTACTACTCCTCCTACTACTACTACTACTATTGCTACTACTACTACTACTATTACTTCACCAACCATTATTACTACTGCTATTACTACTACATCTACTACTACTACTACAACTATTGCTTCTGCTACTACTTCTACATCCGTTACTATTGCTACTACTACTACTACTGCAACTACTAGTACTACTAAAATAACAACTACTACTACTCTAATGCAACTAGAACTACCTCTACAACTACTACTTCTACAACTGCTACGACTACTGCTACTACTACTATGACTAGTACTACAATTGCAACAACTACCACTACTTCTACTACTGCTACTGCGGCAACTACTGCTACTACTATTGCGGCAACTACTACCGCTATTGTTGACGTAGCAACTACTGCTATTACTGCAACTACTACTACTTCTATCACTACTTCTACTAGTACTATAACTACTACAACTATTGATACTACCGCTACTACTTCTACTACTATTGTAGCCACTACTGCTGCTGCTGCTGCTGCTACGACTACAACCATAACTATTACTGCTACTGCTTTTACTACTATTATTACTACTCCTCCTCCTACTACTACTACAACTACTATTAATACTAATAGCATAACAACTTATACTATTACAACTATTGCTAGTGCTAGTACTACTATTGCTACCACTACTATCGCTACTATTACTACTGCTGCTACTGCTACTCTACAAATGCTCTTGCTAATATTACTACTACTACTACTGAAACTACTACAAATACTACTACTATGAATACTACTATGACAACAACTTCTACAACAACAATTACTACTATTACTACAACTACCCCAACTACTGCTACTACTGCTACTACAACTACCACAATTATATCACTGACTACTACTACTACTTCTACTCCTACTACTTCTACTACAACTACTTCTACTATTACTGCTACAACTACTAATGCTGCTAGTACTACTACTACTACCACTACTACTACCACTACTGCTACCATTATTACTACTACTACTTCTTCTACTACTACTACTACCAATATTACTACCACTACTACTGCAGCTGCTACTACTGCTTCTATTACTATTAACACTACTTCTCCTCCTCCTCCTCCTCCTCCTCCTCCTCCTCCTCCTACTACTACTACTACTACTACTACTACTAATACTACTTCTCCTACTACTACAACTAGTCCTACTACTACTTCGCCTACTGCAACTACTATAGCCACAACTACAATAGCTACAAATACTTCTACAGCTACTACTACAACTAGTTCTGCTGCTATTATTGCTACTACAGCTACTACTGCTACTACTACTACTACGACTATTACTAGTATGACTGATACCACTGTTGCTACTACTACCACTACAACTACTACTACTACAGCTACTACTACTACTACTACCTCTCCTACTAATACTTCTACTGCTACTACTTCTACCACTTCCCCTACTGCTACTACTATTGCCACAACTACAATTGCAACAACTAGTTTTATAGCTACTACAACCACAAGTACTGCTACTACTACTAGTATTGCTACCACTACTACGACGATGATTACTAGTACGACTGTTACTGTTGCTGCTACCACTACTGCTACTATTACTACTACTTCTACAACTATTGTTGTTGCTATAGCTACTACTAATACCGCTTCTACTACTACCGCTACAGCTACTACTGCCTCTACTACTACTGCTGCTACTACGACTACTACGATTATAGCTACAACTCAACTTCTCCTACTACTCCTACTACTTCTACCACCACTACTACTACTACTATAGCTACTACAACTACTGCTACTACTATTGCTACTTCTACTACTACTACAGCTACTACTACTGCTACCGTTGTTGCTACTACTGCTACTACTACCACAACTACTACAGCTGCTTCTTTTACTAGTACTATTACTACTCTTTCTACTACTACTGTTGGGGCTACTACAAACACTACTAGTACAACAACTTCTACTGTTACTACTACTACTAGTGCTAGTACTACTATTACTACTACTGCTGCCGCTACAACTACTACTACCACTACTACTTCAATTGCTACTATTGCTACTACTACAACTACTACTAGTGCTACTCCTACTGCTACTGTAACAACAACTACTACTAAAACTACTACAACTACTCTATTACGAATGCTACTATGACAACAACTTCTACAACAACTGCTACTTCTATTACTACTACTACTACAACTACTACACCAACCACTACTACTACTACCGCTACTACTACTACTATTACTTCGCCACCTACTACTACTACTACTCCTACTACTTCTACTACAACTACTTCTAATATTACTACTACAACTGCCATTACTGTACTACTGCTACTACTATTACTACTACTACTCCTCCTCCTCCTACTACTACTACTACTACTGCTGCCGCTGCTACTACTACTACCGAGCTAATGCTACTGGCACTAGCTTTGCTACTACTAAAACTTTTATGGCTTATGCTGCTATGACCACTATTGATTCTACTACAACTACTGCTATTGCTACTGCTGCTACAACTACTGCTACTGCTGCAACAACTACAGCTACTACAACTGCTGCTGCTACTAGCAATACTAATATTGCTTCTACAACTGCTAGTACTAGTGCTACTTCTACTATAGTTACTACTACAACAATAACTAGTACTGCTGCTGCTACTTCTACTAATACTACTATCACTGCTATTGCTACTACTGTTACTACTAGTGCTACTCCTAATGTTATTACTAGTACTGTTACTACTAATACTACTACTACCTCTACTACTACTTCTACAGCAACTGCTGCTGCTGCTATTACTACTACAAATGCTACTATTACTACTACTACTACCACAACTACTACTAATACTACTACTCCTACTACTGTTGTTGCTAGTACTACAATTACTTTACATACTACAACTACTACTACTATTACGTTACATACCAGAACTGCACCTACTGCTACTACTACTACTGTTGTTATTGCTGCTGCAACTGTTACTGCAACTAATGTTACTACTAGTACGAGTACTCCTAATACTACTACTACTACTACTACTACTACTACTGCTGCTGCGCCACTATTGCCACTACTACTGCTGTTGTTACTACTACTATTGCTACTGCTGCTATACTAATGCTACTAATGCTACTATTACTACTACTACTACAACTACTACTACTACTAACTAACACTAATAATACTACCACAACTACTACTACTTCCACCACTACTACAACAGCAACAACATCAACAACTACTACTACTATTAGTACTACTACTACTATTACTACACAAGCTACAGCTACTACTTCTACTACTACCGCTACGACGGTGGCTACCGCTACTGCTACAACAACTACTACTACTACAACTGTTGTAATTGCCGCTGTTACTACTACTACTGCTGCTACTGCTGCTACTATTGCTACTACTACTACTACTACTACTATTGTTACTACTAGTACTACTCCTACTACAACTACTACTAATAGTACTACTACTGCTGCTACTGCTACTATTATTACTACTACTACTACTACTACTACTACTACGGTTGTTATTGCAACTGCTACTACTACTACTACTACTACTATTGTTGTTATTGCTGCTACTACTACAACAACTACTACTGCTACTGCTCTTGCTGCTAGTACTACTACTCCAACTACTACTACAATAGCTACTATTGCTACTGCTAGTACTACTACGATTAGTACTACTACTACTATTACTTCTGCCACTACTACTTCTACTATTACTACTACAATTGCTACTGCTGCTACTAGTACTACTACTACTTCTACTGCTACTTCTAGTACTACTACTATTACTACTACCACAACAACAACTACTACTAGTACCACTAGTAACACTACAACTAAATACTACTACTACTATTATTGCTAAAACTACTACTACAATTACTAGTAGTAGTAGTAGTACTATTGTTGCTGCTACTTCTATAACTGCACTACTTCTTCTACTACAGATGCTGCTGCTGCTACCACAACTACTACTACGGCTGCTATTACTTATACTGCTACTACAAAAACTTATAGGACTGCTACTATTGTTGCTGCTACTGCTATTGCTACTGCTACTGCTACTGCTGCTGCTGCCGCTGCTGCTACCACTACTACTACTGCTGCGACTAATGTGACTACTACTAGTACTGCGGGTATGACTTCTAATACAATGACTACTACTACTATAGCTTTGAGTACTACTGCTGCTACTCCTACTACTATTGTTGTTGTGGCTCCTGTTGTTGTTGCTACTGCTGCTACTACCACTACTAATACTACTACTACATCTCTTACAACTACTAGAACTACTGCTACTATGACTGCTACGGCTACTGCTGCTACTTCTACTTCTATTACTACTTGTACTACAGCTACTACTTTTGCTATGACTACTACTACTAGTTCTACTAAAGCTCCTATTGTTACTACTACCACTACTACTGCTACTACAATTGCAACTACTACCATTACTACTGTCATTGCTACTACTACTACTACTATTGCTACTCTACTACTACTGATACTACTGCTACTACTCCTACTGCTCTTGTTGCTGCAGCTATTACTACTACATCTACAACTACTTCCCCCACTCCTAATACGACTCTTACTACTATGGCTGCTACTCCTACTACTACTGCTTCGGCTACTACTACTATTTGTACTACTACTACTAATTTTTCTACTACTGCTACTACTACAAGTGCTACTCCCGCTACTACTACTGCTACTTCTACTACTACTACAACTAATACTTCTAGTACTACTACAACTACAACTACAACTATAATTGTAACTACTACAAGTAGTAGTACCATTGTTGCACCAACTAGTACAAATGCTACTACTTCTGTTACCACAGCTGCTGCTGCTAGGACCACAACTACTACCACCGCTACTACTACTATTACTAGTACTACTACTACCACAACTACTACTACTACTCCTGCAGCTACTGCTACTACTACCCCTATGACTCCTCCTGGTGCTGCTACCATCACTACTACTATTGTTGCTGCTACTTTTGTTGTTGCTGCTGTCACAACAACTACTAATTCTACTACAAGTATTGTGGCTACCACGACTAATAGTACTACTACTGCTACTGTAGCTTCGAGTACTTTGACTTCTGCTGCTACTAGTACTACTGCTGTTGTTGCTTTTGCTGCTGCTACTACTACTACAGCAACTACACCTACTACTACGACAACTACTGCTACTACTATGATAGCTACTACGACTGCCACTGCTTCTACTTCTACTATTACTTTTGCTATAACTACTACTACTACTACAATAACTACAGCTTCTACTACTACTATTACTCTTACTAATACATCTGCAGCTACTACCACTACTGCTATTGCTACAACTACTACTGTGACTGCTACAGCTACTATTGCTACTACTTCCGCAACTACTACCGCTACTACTGCAATTGCTACTACTACTTCTATTACTACTAAAGCCACTACTACTACAACTGTCACTGCTATTGCTACTACTACTCTAACTACTACCACTCCGACAACTAACGCAACCACTACTATTACTACTACTGCTACTACTATTATCACTACTGCTACTACTACTACTACTACATCTACAACTACTTCGCCTACTCCTAACACTACTGCTACTACCACGGATGCTACAACTACTGCTACTACTTTTGCTATTACTACTACTTGTACTATCGCAACTACTTTTGCTACTACTACTACTACTGCTGCTACTAGTGCTATCACCACCACTACTACTAATACTACTGCTACTGCTACTACCACTATTACTACTACCACTATTATTATTAATACTACTACTACTGCTGCTACTACAGCTGTTGATACTACTACTACTACTACAACTATTACTGCAACTACTGCTACTGCTACTACTACTGCTACTACTATTGCTATTTCTAGGACAACTGCTATTACTACTGTCGCTACTACCACAATTACTACTACTGCTGCTACTGCAACTACTACAACTTCTACTACTAGGGCTGCTAAAACTGCTACTACTATAACTAAAAATACTACTACTGTTGTCGTTGTTGTTGCTACTACAACTACAAGTAGCATAATTTTTCCTACTACTACAACTTCAGCTACTACTACTACTGCTACAACCATTGCTACTACTTCTACTACAACTACTACTACTGCCACTTCCGCTCATAATACTACCTACTGCTACTACTGCTACTACTAGTACAACTATTACTACTACTACTACCACTACAACAATGACAACTACTACTACTATAATTTCTACACCAACTACTTTTGCTACTCGTACTACTGCTGCTGTTGCTCCTCCTCCTCCTCCTCCTACTACTACTACTACTACTACAGCTGTTACTACAACTTCTACTACTATTACTACTACTACTACTACACCAACCACTACTACTACTACTACTACTACTACATCTACTACTACTACTACTACTACTACTACTATTGCCACTACTACTATTACTACAACTACTACTATTACTAACAGTACAACTTGTGCTACTATTAGAATTACTTCTACTATTAGTATTGCTACTACAACTATTATTGCTGCTATTCCTACTAATACTACTACTACTACTACTACAACTGCTACTAATACTACAACTACTACTAATGCTACTACTCCAACTTCTACTGCTACTACTAATACTACTACTACTATTGCTGCTACTGCTACTACTACTACTACTACTACTCCGGCTATTGCTGCTACTACTACTCCTGCTAGTGCTAATACTACTACTACAACTCGAACTATGACTCCTACTCCTACCACTCCACCGACAAGTACAACTGCTACAACTGCTACAACAACTACTACTCCTACAACAACTACTACTATTTCTACTACTGCTACCACTACAACTATTGTTACTGTTACTCCAATTACCACTACTACTCCTATTGCTACTACTACAACTACTAGTACTGTTACTATTACTACTACTACTACTGTTGCAGCTGCTACTACTGCTATTACTTCTATTAATAGCACAAGTTCTACTACTCCTACTCAAACTCCAACTATTGCTACTACTCCTACTACTACTACTACTACCACTACTCCAATTACTATTTCTCCCACTTGAACCCCTACTACTGCACTAATACTACTACAACTAATATCACTACTACAACTACTACTGCTCCTGCCACTACTACTACTCTTACTGTTAACTACAGATTACGTTACTCCTCTCCTACTCCTACTCCTACTACTGTTAGTACTAAATACTGTAAGTAATTCTACTACTACTCATCGCCTCCTAGTCCAACTCCTACAGCTACTTCTACACCTACGACTACTACTATGGCTATTACTATAATACTACTATTACTACTACTATTACTAGTATTATTCCAAGAACTACTACTACTACTATTAGTAGTACTACTGCTACTACTAATATTACTACTACTCCTACTACTGCAACTATAACTGCTGCTATTATAACGACTACTACTACTACTACTACTACTACTACTATTACTACCACTACTACTACTATTAAACTACTATTACAACTAGTGCTACTGCTAATACTACAATGACTACTAATACTACTACTACTACTGCTGTTGCTACTAATACTACTTCTACTACAACTCCTGTAATTGCTACTACAATGACCACAACAACAACAACTACTACTACTACTACAATTACAACTGCTACTACCACTGCCACTATAATGACAACAACTACAACTACTACACTATTACTGTAACTGTTTCTACTACTACTACTGCAACGATAACTCCTACTACTACTACAACAACTACCACTACTACTATGATTACTACTGTTACTACAACTTCAACTACAACCGCTACTCCTACTACTTCCACTACTCCAACTACTACTACTTCTACTCTTACTGCTACTACTACTACTCCTACTACTGCTGCCACTACTATGACTACTACCACTCCTAATACTTCTTTTGCTACTACAACTACTAGCATTAATACTACTACTAATACTATGAGTAGTACTACTACTACAACTAGTACCACAACAACCACAATTGCCATTTCTGCAACTAATATTACTACTATTATTGCTACAAGTACTGCTAGTACTATTACTACTACTACTCCTACTACAACTACTACTCCTACTACTACTATTACATCTGTTATTACTGCTACTATCATTTCTACTGCCACTACTACTACCACTACTACTACTACTGCTGCTGCTACTACTACTACGACTCCCCCTACTACTACTACTCGTTCTACTATTACTGTAGCTATAGCTACTACTTCTATTTCTACTCCTACTACACCTACTACGACTACTACAACTACAACTAGGACTGCAACTCCAACTCCAACTCCTACTCCTACCATTGCTCTGATGATTACAACTACTATAACTAGTACTACTACTACTGTTGCAACTACTTCTACTACAACTACCACTACTACTTCCACTTCTAGTACTATTACTACTGTTACTACTATTACCACTACTACTCTTATTGCAAGTACTACTACTATTACTACTACAACAGCTACTATTATTGCAGCTACTACTACTACTACTACTACTTCTATTACTTGTATAACTGATACTACTCTACTCCAACCCCTATTACTACAACTACTCCAACTACTACTACTGCCACTACTCCAATTACTATTACTCCAACTCCTACTCTTACTACTACTACTATTAATACTACTTATAATATTACTACTCATACTAATACAAATACCACAAATACTACTACTACTAATACCACTTCAACTAATTCTACTACTACTACTGCTACTAATACTTCTTCTGCAACAACAACAACTACAACTACTACTCCTACTCCTACTCTTGCCATTACAACAACTACTACTACTCTTACTAATGCTACTACGACTCCTACTCTGACTCCTACTCCTACTCGTACTAATACTAATACTACTACTACTAATACTAATACTACTACTACTACTATTACCACTACTAGCACTATTGCTACAACTACTATTACTACTACTTCTATAACTACTACTCCAACTACTACAACTACTACTGCTGCATTAGCACAACTACTACTACTACTACAACAACAACAAGTACTACTACTACTACTAATGCTACTACTACTATTTCTACGACTACCACTACTGTTACTACTACTACTACTAGCACTTTTGTTGCTACTACTACTACTACTAATACTACTATAACTATTACTACTAATGCTACTACTACTACTACTACTAATATTACCACTACTATTGCTACCACTACTTCTACTCCGATTACTACTACTACTATTACTACTACTACTACTACAACTACTACTCATGTTACTCCTATTACTACTTCTAGTACTACTACAATTGCAACTGCCACTATCGCTACTACTACTACTACTACAACTAATACTTCTATTGCCACTTCCACTACCCCAACTTCTACTACTACGTCTACACCTACACCAACTCTTATTACAATAACTATTGCTACTACAAATACTACTTCTACTGCTATTTGTACTACCACTACTACAATAACTACTATAACTACTTCGACTACTACAATGAGTACTACTACTACTACTGCAACAACTACAACTACTGCTCCTTTTACTGCAACTATTATTACTGCTACTAGTACTTCAACTACTATTGTTGCTACTATTACTAGTACTACTACTACAACTACCACCACTGCTACTACTACTCCTATTGCTACTACTACTATTACTTCTCCTACTTCTACTACTTCAACTACTCCTACTACTACTACTATTACTCCTTCTGCTACTACTGCTACTAATACTCCTTTTGCTACTAATACTCCTTTTGCTACTACTAGTAGCAATAGTAGTAGTATTAGTATTAGTAGTAGTAGTAGTAGTAGTAGCAGCAGTAGTAGTAGTTGTTGTGATAATAGTAGTTGTCATAGGAGTAGTAGTACTAGTAGTAGTTTTAGTAGTTGTAGTAGTAGTAATATTAGTAGTAGTAGTTGTAGCCATTGTAGTAGTAGTAGCAATAATAGCAGTAGTAGAAATAGTAGTAGTAGTAGTAATAGCAAAAGTAGTAGTAGTAGCAATCATAGTAGCATTAGCAGTAGTAGTAGGAGAAGTGGCCATCATAGTAGCTGTAGCCGTAGTAGCTATCGTAGTAGTAGTAATAATAGCTATTGTAGTGCTAGAAGTAGATGTACGAGTAGTAGTAGCAGTATTAGTAGTAGCAATAGTAGTACCAACAGTAGTAGTAGGTGAAGTAGTGGTAGTTGCAGTAGAAGCAGTAGTTGTTTTAGCCATGGCAGTAGTAGTAGTGGTAGGAGTAGGAGAAGTAGTAGTGATAGTAGTTCTTGTAGTAGTAGTAGTAGGAGAAGTAGTAGTAGTAGTAGTTATAGTAGTGGTAATAGTAGTAGTATTAGTAGTAGTAGTAGTAGTCGTAGTAGTAGTACTAGCAGTAGTAGAAGTATTAGGTGTAGTGGCATTAGTAGTAGTAGTTATAGTAACAGTAGTTGTTGTTGTTGTAGTCATAGAAGCGGTAGAAGTTGTAGAAGTTATAGCAATAGCAGTAGCAGTAGTAGTAATAGCAACCGTAGTAGCCGTAGTACTAGTAGCTGTAGTTGTAGTAGTCGCATTAGTAGTAGCAGTTGGAGCAGTTGTAGCACTTGTAGTAGTTGGAGTTGTAGTAGTAGTAGTAGTAATAGTGGGAGCAGTAGTAGTTGTAGTAGGAGTGGCAATAGTAGCAGTAGTAGTAGGAGCATTAGTAGTAGCAGTAGTGGTAGGAGTATCCGTAGCAGTACTCATGGTTGTAGTGTAGGAGTAGTTGAAGTAGAAGTTGTAGTAGCAAGAGCAATAGTAGTAGTAGTAGTAGTAGTAGCAGTAGGAGAAGTAGTTGCACAGTAGCAGTTGTTGGAGCAGTATTAGTAGTAGTAGTAGTAGCAATCATTGCAGCAGTAGCAGTAGTAGTAGGAGTATTATTAATAAAAATAATAGTAATAGTAGTAGTAAAAGGAGGAGTAGTAGTTGTACAAGTGGCAGAAGTAGCAGCAACAGTAGTAGTAGTAGCAGTACTTGGAGCAGTAGTAGTAGTAGTAGGTGCAGCAATAGTAGTATTAGTAGTTGTAGCTATAGTAGTAGTAGCCGTAGTAGTAGTTAGAGTAGTAGCAGTAGTAGCAACAGTAGTAGCAGTTGTCATGGTAGCAATAGTCATAGTAGTAGAAGTTCCATTAATAGTAGCAGTTGTAACAATAGTAGCAGTAGTAGTCATAGTAGTAGTTGTTGTAGTAAAAGTAGTAGTAGCTAAAAAAGTAGTAGTAGTTGTAGTAGTAATAGTAGCAGTAGCAGCAGGAGTAGTAGTATTAGAAACAGTAGTTATAGTACCAGTAGTAAGTAGTTGTAGCAAGTAGTAGTACTAATAGCCATAATAGTTGTAGTAGCAGTTGTGGCAGAAGCAGCAGTCGTAGTTGTAGTAGTAGTACTAGTACTAGTAGTTTTAGAAGTTGGGGTAGTAATAGTATTAGTTGTAATAGTAGCTTTCATGGCAGTAGTAGTAGCAGCAGTAGTAGTAGTAGGAGTACTAGTTGTCGCTGTAGCAGTAGTAGTAATAGTAGTAGAAGTAGCAGCAGTAGTGGGCGTAATAGCAACGACAGTAGTATAGCAATAGTAGTAGTAGTATTAGGAGAAGTAGTAGTAGTAGTAGTAGAAGCTGCAGTAGCATTAGTAGCAGCAGCAGTAGCTGTAGTAGTAGTTGTTGCAGTAGCAGCAGGAGCAGTACTAGCAGGAGTAGTGGAAGTAGTAGTAGTAGCAGGAGTAGCAGTAGTAGTAGTAGTAATAGCAGTAATAGTAGAGTAGTAGTAAGAACAGAAGTAGTAGGCGTAGTAGTTGTAATTGAAGTAGTTGTAGTAGTAGTAGTTTTGGGAGTAGTAGTTGTAGTAGTAGTTGTTGTAGTAATAGTCATAGTAGTAGGAGTAGCGGTAGAAGTAGTAGTAGTAGTGGTGTTAGTAGTAGTCATAGAAAGAGTAGTAGTTGTTGTAGTAATAGCAACAGTAGTAGTAGTAATCCTGGTAGTAGTAATTATTGTATCAGAAGCATTAATAGTAGTGGTAGCTATAGCAGTAGCTGTAGTAGTAGTCGCAGTAATAGTGGTGGTAGTAGTAGTAGTAGTTGTTGTTGTTGTAGTAATAGCAGTTGTAGTAGTAGTAGTAGTGGTACTAGTGGGGGTAGAGTAGGAATACGTGTTGGGGAAGAAATACTAGTTGGAGTAGTAGTAGTTGTAGTAGTAGTAGTAGGCATAGTAATAGTAGTAGTAGTTATAGTAGTAGCCGTAGCGGTAGTGGAGGTCATAGTAGTAGTAGTAGTAGTAGGTGTTGCAGTAGTAGTAGTTGTTGTTATAGTAGTAGAAGTAGTAAGACTAGCAGTAGGATTCGCAGTTGTAGTAGTAGTTGTAGTAGTTGTCATTGTAATACTAGTAGCAATAGTAGCAGCGATAGTAATATTTGCAGTAGCAGAAGTAGTGGTAGTATTACTCATAGTATTAGTACTAGTAGCAAAGCAGTAGTAGCATTGAAGTAGTAGTACTATTAGCAGTTGTTGTAGCAGTAGTAGTGGTAAAAGTAATAGTAGTAATTATAGAGGTATTAGTTGGAGTAACAATAGTAGTAGCTACAGTTATAGTAGTAGTAGTAGTAATAGCACTAGCAATAGTAGTAGTTGTATTGGTAGTAGTAGAATTACTAGTAGCAGTAATAGTAGCAGTAAAAGTAGTAGTAGTAGTAGTTGTTATACTAGTAGTAGGAGGAGGAGGAGGAGGAGTTGTAGTCTTAGTAGTTGAAGTAGTAGTAGTAACAGTAGTAGTAGTACCTATAGTAGTAGATGCGGTACTTCTGGTTGTAGTAGTACTAATAGCAAGAGATGGAGGAGGTGGAGCAGTGCTAGTAGTAGCAGTAGTGGTAGTAGTTGTAGTAGTTGAAGTAGTTGTATCCGTAATAGTACTGAGGGTAGTGGCAGTAGCAGTAATACTAGTATTTGCAGTAGAAGTAGTAGTAGTAGTTCTTGCAGTAGTTGTAGTAGTAGCAGTAGTAGTAGTAGTAGTAGCAATAGTGGTAGTAGCAGCTGAAATAGTAATAGAAGTTGTAGCAGTAGTTGTAGTAGTCGCAGTAGTTGTAGCAGTAGTAGTAGTTGTAGTAGTAGTATTAGCAGCAGTGGCAACCGTAGTAGTAGTCGCAATCTCAATAGTAGTAGCAGTTGTTGCACGAGTCTAAGTAGCAACAGCAGTAGTAGTAGCTGTATTAATAGCAAGTGCAGCAACATTAGTAGTAGTAGCAGTAGCAGTAATAGCATAATAGAAGTAGTAATTGTAGCAATAGTACTGGTTGTACTAGTAGTAGTTACAGTTGTAGTAACAGTATCAACCAAAGTGGTTGTATTTGTTGCAATATAAGTAGTAGTACTTGTAGGAGTAGTAATAGTAGTAATAGTAGCAACTATTTCTGTTAAGAAGTAATAGTAGTAGTCATAGAAGAAGTAGTAAAAGTAGCAGTAGTAGTACCGACAGTAGTAATAGCCGTAGTAGTAGTAGTAATAGTAGTAGTAGCAACAGTAGCAGTAGCAGTAGTAGTAGTCACTGTAGTAGTAGGAGTCATGGTAGTACTAGTTATGGTGGTGGTGGTGGTGGTAGTAGTAGTAGTAGTAGTAGTATTAGCAGTGGTAATACTAGTAGTTGTTGGAGTAGAAATAGTGCTAGTGGTAGTAGTTGTAGTAGCCATGTAGTAATAGTAGTAGCAGTATTAGTAATAATGGTAGTAGTAGTAGTCGTAGTAATAGTTGTAGTGGTAGTAGTAGTACCTATAATAGTAGAAGTGATAGCAGTAGTAGCGGTAGCCTTAACTACAATAGTAGTCATAGTTGTAGTAATAGTAGTAGTAGCAGTTGTTGTTGTAGTAGAAGTACCAGCAGTGTTAGTAGTACTAGTAGTAGTGACAGTAGTAGAAGAAGTAGAAGTAGCAATAATAATAGTAGTAGTAGAAGTAGTAGGAGTAGGAGTAGTCGTTGTAGTAGTAGTAGTAGTCGTAGTATTAGTTGTGGTGGTGCTAATAGGGGCAGTAGTAGTGGTGGTGGTGGTAATAGCGGTTGTAGCGGTAGCAGAGGTATTAGCAGTAGTAGTAGTAGCAGTAGTAGTGATCGTAGTTGTAGCGGCACAAGTAGCAGTAGTAGTAATCATAGTAGTAGTAGCAGTAGCAGCAGCAGTAGTAGTAGCAGGAGGAGGAGCAGAAGTAGTAACAGTAATAGGAGAAGGGTTAGAAGTAGACATTTCAGTGGTAGTAGAGGAATAGTTGCAGTAGTAGTAGTAGTAGTAGTAGTAGTAGTCGTAATAGTATTACTAGTAGTAAATGTGGTAGTACAAGTAGTAGTAGTGGTAGTAGTAGCAGGAGGAGGAGGAGGAGCAATAGTCGTTGTAGCAGTAGTACCAGTAGTTGGAGGTGGAAGAGGAGCAGTAGTGGTAGTAGCAGTAGTACTATAGTAGTAGTAGTAGAAGTTGTAGTAAGAGTTGTAGAAGCAGTAGTATTAGTAGTAGATGTGGTAGGAGTAGCAGCTGTAGTACCAACAGAAATAGTATTAATAGTTGTAGTAGTAGTAGCCATTGTAGTATTAGAAGTAGTGGGAGTGGTAGTAGTCGTTGTAGTTTACGTTGTAGTAGTGCTAGTAGTTGTAGTTGTTATTGTAGTAGTAGGAGTAGTAGTAGTAGCAGTAGGAGTACTTGGCATACTAGTAGTTGTAGTAGTTGTAGTAGTAGCAGTAATAGAAGTAGCAGTCTTAATAGTAGTAGTAGTAGCAGTAGCAGCAATAGTTGTAGTAGTCACGGAAGTATCAGTAGTAGTAGTAGTTGGTAGTAGTCGTTGTAGTTTACGTTGTAGTAGTGCTAGTAGTTGTAGTTGTTATTGTAGTAGTAGGAGTAGTAGTAGTAGCAGTAGGAGTACTTGGCATACTAGTAGTTGTAGTAGTTGTAGTAGTAGCAGTAATAGAAGTAGCAGTCTTAATAGTAGTAGTAGTAGCAGTAGCAGCAATAGTTGTAGTAGTCACGGAAGTATCAGTAGTAGTAGTAGTTGTTGTTGTTGTTGTTGTAGTAGCACTATTAGTAGTAGCAGTAGCAAGTGCAATAGCAGCAGTAATAGTAGAAGTAGTAGTAATAGTAGTAGGATCAATAATAGTGGTAATATTAGTAGTTGTACAAGCAGTACTAGCTATTCTAGTAGTAGTAGTAGCGTTAGTAGTACTAGTTGATGTAGCACTAGTAGTAATAGTAGTAGCTATCACAGTTGCCGTAGTACTTGTAGTAGTCATAGTGGAACTAGTAGTATTAGAAGTTGTAGTAGGAATAGGAGCAGCAGTAGTAGTGGTAGAAGTAGTACCTATAGTTGTGGTAGTAACAAGACTAGTAGTAGCAGTAGTAGTAGTGGTAGAAGTAGTACCAGAAGTTTAGCAGTAACAAGACTTGTAGTAGCAGTAGAAGTTGCAGCAGTAGTGGCTATAATAGTACTAGTCCTGGTAGGAGTATTTATACTAGCAATAGTAGTGGTGGTGGTAGTAGTAGTTGTAGTGTTAGTAGTAGTAATAATCGTAGTTGTTGTAGTAGTATTAGTGACAATAGTAGTAGCCGTAGTAGCAGTGGTAGCTGTTGTACTAGTAATAGCGGTAGTAGTGGTAGCTATCGTTGTAGTAGTAGTAGTTGTTGTTGTTGTAGTAGTAGTAGTAGTTATAGTAGGAGCAGCAATAGTAGAAGTAGTGCTGGTAGTACTAGTAGTTGTATCAGAAGTAGCAGTAGTAGTTGTTGTTGTTGTGGTAGTAGTAGTAGTAGTAGCTATAGTGGTAGTAGTAGTAGTTGAAGTAGTAGCTGTAGTAGTAGTAGAAGTAGTAGGAGTAGGTTTAGCAATAGTAGTAGTAGTGGGAGTAGTAGTAGGTGTAGCAATAGAAGTAGTAATAGTAGTAGTAGTAGTAATAGTAGTAGCAGCAGTAGTAGCAGTAGCAGTAGTAATGGCCGTAGTAGTAGTAGCTATAGTAGCTGTTATAGAAGTAGTAGTAGTAGTAGTAGCAGTAGTTGTAGTTGTAGGAGCAACAGGAGGAGTATAAGTAGTAGTTGAAGTTGTAGCAGTAGCAGCAACAGCAGTTGCACCAGTAGTAATAGTAGCAGCAACAATAGTAGTAGCAGTAGTAGTGGTATTAGTCGTAATAGCAATAGTAGTAGTAGAAGTCGTAGGAATAATACTAGTAGTAGTAGTAGCAGTTGCAATAGAAGTAGTAATACTAGTAGTAGTTGTCGTTGTTGTTGTAGTAGTAGTACTACTAGTAGTAGTAGCAACAGGAGTAGAAGAAGTAGTAGCTATATTAGTAGAAGTTGTAATTGTGGTAGCACTAGTACTAGTAGTAGAAACAGTAATATGAGTAGTAGTACTAGTAATAGTAGTAGCAGTCGCAGTTGCAGCAATAGTAATAATAGTAGTAGTTATTGTAGTATAAGTAGCCGAAGCTGTACTAGTGGAAGTAGTACTAGCAGTAGTAGTTGTTGTATTAGTAGTAGTAGTAGTAGCAACAGAAGTTGTAGTAGCTGTAGCAGTAGAAGTTGTTGTACGAGTAGTAGTGCTACCTGTAGTAGCAATTGTAGAAGTTGTAGTTGTAGTTGTAGTAGTAGTAGTAGTAGTAGTAGTAGTAGTAGTAGAAATAGTAGTAGTAGCAGCCGTAACAGTAGTTGCAGTAGTAGTACTAGTGCTAGTAGTAGTAGTAATAGAAGTAGTAGTAGTAGAAGAAGCAGTAGTATAGGAGTAATAGTAGTAGTAGTAGTAGTAGAAGTAGTAGCAGTAGTAGCGAAAGTACAAGTAGTAGAAGTTGTAGTTGTCGTTGTTGTTGTTGTAGAAGTATTAGTAGTACCAGTAGTTGCGCTAGCATTAGCAGCAGTAGTTGCAATAGACAAAGTAGTAGTAGTAGTAGTAATAGTAGCAATAGTAGCAGCAGTAGTTGTAGTAGTAGTTGTTGTTGTAGTAGTAGTAGTAGTAGTTATAGTGGTAGTGGCACTATTAGCAATACTAGTACTAGTAATGGTAGAGTTGAAGTAGCAGTAGTAGTAGCAGTAGTAGTAGTCATAGTAGTGGAAGAAGTAGGAGGAGGAGTAGGTGCAGTTATAGACGTAGTATTAGGAGCAGCAGTAGTAGTAGTAGAAGTAGTTGAAGTATTATAAGCAACAAAAGTAGTAGCAGTAGTCACAGTAAGCGTGGAAGTAGTTGTAGTTGGAGTAGTAGCAGTAGTAGCAATAGTACTTGTAGTAATAGGAGTAATAGTAGTAGTACCAGAAGCAATAGTACTGGCTCTACTACGAATGCTACTACTGCTACGAATGCCACTACTATTGCTGCTACTCCTACTACATCTACTCCTACTGCTCTAGTTGCTATGACGGCTGCTGCAGCTACTATTGCAACTACCACTTCTACTACCTAAACTTTTATTACTACTACTACTGCTTCTGCTACTACTATTATTAGTACTACCACTGCTACTGCAATTGCTACAGCTGCTACTACAGATAGTTCAGCTTCTACTACTACTACTATTACTAATACAACCACTACTATTACTACTTCAGCAACTACTTGTACTAATGCTACTAACACTACTACAACTACTACTATTACTACTTCAACATCAACAACAACTGCTACTAGTACTGCTGCTGCTGCTACTACTACTACTACTCCTACTACTTGTACTACTACTACTCCTACTCCTACTCCTACTACTGCTACTACTACTATTACTAATTCTACTACTCCTACTCCTGCTACTATAACTACTATTTCCACTACAACTTCACGTAATCCTACTACCACAACAACTACTACTATAGCATCTACTACAATTACAATAACTATCCCTGCTACTGCTTCTACTATTACTACTACTTCTACTATTGCTGCTGCTGTTGCTGCTTCTACTGCTACTCCTACTACTACAACAGCAACTACTACTACTTCTACTACTAATACTCCTACTACTACTACTATTACGGCTACTACTACTTCTACTACTACTAAAACTACTGCTGCTGCCACAACAGCTTCAGCTACTACTAATACTGCTACACCTACTACTGCTACTTCTACTACCGCTACTCCTGCTACTACTACTATTACTCTTATGGCTATACTACTACGTCAACTACTATTATCTAACTGCTACTGCTACTACAATGACTGCAACTACTACTATTGCTGCTGCTACTACAACTATTGTCACTACTACCACTATGACTACTAAAATTACTACTACTGTTGTTGTTACTACTACAACTACTACTTCGGCGAAGACTACTACAACAACAACTACTACTACTACTATAGCAGCTACTGCTACTACTACAATGCTACGGGTACTACTACTACTATAACTACTACTACTACTACTGCTACTACTACAACTCTTACTACAACTGCTGCTATAGCGACTACTACTACTAATTATATTGCTGCAACTATAGCTACTACTACTACGACTATCACTATTGCTACTATAGTTGCTACTATTACTACTTTTGCTGCTACCACTACTGCTCCTACTACTTCAGCTAGTTCAGCTGCTATTACTACTGCTGCTACTACTACTGCTACTACTACTATTGTTATACAATAACTATAACTACTACTACTATAACTGCTACTTTTAGAATTACTACTCCTACTACTAGCACTGCTGCTGCTACTATTACTACTACTATTACTACTATTACTACTATTACGATTACTATTACTACTACTGTTACTACTATAGTTACTACACCTGCTACAATTACTATTACTACTACTATTACTCCTACTACTACTACTATAAATACAACTACGACTACTGTTACTACTACTGCCACTACTGTTACTACAACCACAACTACTACCATACTATTACAGCTGTCGCAGTTGCCGCTACCACTACTACTACTGCCACAATTGCGGTCACTACTGCTACTACAACTAGTACAGCTTCTACTACCACCACTACTACTTCTACAACTACTACTACTACAACTATTACAGCTACTGCCACTACTACTACTACTCGTCCTACTACTACTTCTCATACTACTACTGCTACTTCTGCTACAACTTCTACTACTTCTAATATTAGTATCATTGTAGTTACTGCTACTGTTACTGTTACTTCTTCTCCAACTACTACTACCATTGCTGCTACTACTGCCTCTTCTATTAATTGTAATACTACCACTACTACTACTGTGAATACTCCAACTACAACTACAACAATAACTACTATGACTGCTACAACAACAACAACTACTACTATTACAACAACTACTACTATTACAAGAACAACTACTACTACTACTATTGCTTCTGCTGCTACTACTACTACTACTACTTCTACTACTAATTCTCCTGCAATAGCTACTACTACTCCTAGTACTACTACCACAACTACTATTCATACTACTACTCCTATTGCTACTACTACGATTACCGCTACTACTGCTGCTACTACTTTTACTACTACCACCATCACCACTACTACTATTACTACAGCTACAACAACAACTACTACTATTACTACTACTACTACTACTACAACTACTCCTATTACTACTACTACAGTTGTCGCTGCTGCTGTTGCGACTGCTACAACTACTAATACTAACACTAATACTACTACTACTATGACTCCTATTACAACAACAACAACAACTACTACTACTACCACTTCTACTTCTACTACTACTACTAGGACTACTAGTACAACAACAACTGCTACTGCTACTACTACCACTATAACAATTATTGCTACTACTACTACTAATACGACAACAACAACTACTACTACTACTATTGCTACTACTACTACTACTACCACCAATCCTACTACTACTAACCTCCACCATTAATACTACTACTACTACAAAAACAACATCTAGTACTATTACTACTACTACTACCAT
>RXID01016443.1:0-18968 GCA_005019695.1 Trichopus zeylanicus subsp. travancoricus | reverse complement strand
TAGTACTAGTTGAAGTAGTAGTAGATGTAGTAGCACTAGTAGCAGTCCCTGTAGTAGTAGTAAAAGTAGTAGTAGAAGTAGTTGCTATTATAGTCATACTTGTAGTAGTAGTAGAAGTAGTAATAGTAGTACAAGTACTATTTGTAGTAGTAGTTGTAGTAGTAGAAGCAGTAGCAGTAGCAATAGTAGCAGTAGTAGTAGTAGTAGTATTAGTAGTATTAGTAATAGTGGTAGTAGCTGCTGTGCAAGTTAGATTTGGAGTAGTAGCAAGAGTTGTTGCAGGAGTAAAGAGTAGCAGTGGTAGTAGTAGTAGTAGCAGCAGTAGCTCTAGGAGTTATAGTTAGAGTTGGTGTAAGGAATAGTAGTAATCATAGTAGTAGTAGTAGTAGTAGTAGTAGTAGTAGTAGCAACAGTAGTAGCAGTCAGTGTAGGAGTTGGAGTAGGAGTAGTAGTTGTTGTAGGAGTTGGAGTAGGAGCAGGAGTAGTAGTAGTACTAGTAGCAATTGTAGGAGTATTAGTAGTAATTGTAGTAGTAGTATTAGTAGAAGTAGACACAGAAGAAGTAGTAGTTGTGGCAACTACAACAACAGTGGTACTAGTAGAAGTAGTAGCAGTAGAAGTCATACTAATAGTAGAAGCAGTTATAGTTGAAGTCCTCATAGTAGTAGTAGTAGTAGTAGTAGTAGTAGTAGTAGTAGTAGTAGTAGTAGTAGTTGAAGGAGTACTAGTTGTAGAAATAGTAGTAGTAACTGTAATGGGAGTAGGAATGGGAATAGTATTTATCATAGTAGTAGTAGTAGATGTTGTTGTTGTTGCAATAGTAGTAGTCAGAGTAGTAGTAGTAGCAGCAGCAACTGCACTAGTAGCAGTAGTAGCACTAGTAGCAGCATCAGTAGTAGTAGTGGTAGTTTTGGTAGTAGTAGTAGTAATAGTAGTCATAGTACTTGTTGCAGCAGCCATAGTTGTAGCAGTAGTAGTAGGTATAGTAGTTGTGGTAGTAGTAATACTCGGAGTAGTAGTTGTAGTAGTGGTAGTAGCAATATAAGTAGTAGTAGTAATAGTAGTAGCAGTAGTAGTAGTTGCAGTAATAGCGGTTGTAGTAGTACCAGCAGTAGTATTTGTAGTTGTTCTAATGGAATTTGTAGTAGTAGCTGTAATAGTTGTAGTAGTAGTAGTAGGAGTAGTAGCAATAGAAGTAGTAGTTGGAATAGGATTTCTACTAGTAGTAGTAGTATCTCAAGCCAGAGTAGTAGCGGAAATATTAGTAGGAGTAGCTGTAGTTGTAAGGGTAGTTGTAGCTATAGTAGTAGTAGTAGGTGAAGTAGTAGTAGTAGCCCTATCCGTAGTAATAGCAGTGGACATAGCCGTAGTAGTGGTAGCCGTAGTAGTAGTCGTAATAATAGCAGCAGTAGTGATAACATTAGTACTTGTTGTAGTAGTAATAGGAGTAGTAGCCGAAGTAATAGCAGCAGTAGCAGCAGCAGCAGTAGTCGGATAAGTAGTAGTAGTAGTAGTAGCAATAGCTGTAATAGTTGTAGCAGTATTTTTAGTAGCAGCAATAGTAATAGTAGCAAAAGTAGTAGCAATAACGATAATAGTAGTGGTAGTTGTTGTTGTAGCAATAGTAGTAGTAGTAGTGGTAGTTTTAGTAGTAGCAGTAGTAGTAGCAGTAGTAGTAGGAGTAATAGTAGTAGCAGTAGTAGTTATTGTTGTCGTTGTAGGAGAAGTGGTGGTAGTAGTAGTAGTATCTGTAGTAGTAGTACTAGTAGTAGCAGTTATTGTAATAGTACAATTAGTAGTAGTAGTAGTAGCAGTAGGAGCAGTATGAACAGTAGCAGTTGTTGAAGTAATAGTAGTAGCAGTTGCAGCAATGACAATAGTAGTGTTGGTAGTGGCTGCAGTAGTAGCAGTAGCCGTAATAGTAGCAATACTAGTGGAAGTAGTAACAGAAGTAGCCGTAATAGTAGCAACAGTAGCAGTAGCGGAAGTAGCAGTACCAGTAGTAGAATCAGAAGCATTGGTTCGAGCAGCATTGGTTCTACTTATGCAACTATTCCTACTCTTGCTACAACTACTACTATTCCTAATTTTACTGCAACTACTCGTACTCTTGTTGTGGCTGCTACAGATACTACAGCTTCTACTATTGCTACTGCTACTACTTCTACTTCTACTGCTACTGCTACTGCTATTGCTACTAACATTTCTACTAGTCTTACTCCTACTCGTCTTACAACTACCAGTACTACTACTACTGCTACCACCACTATAGCTACTACAACTACTGCTGCTGCAACTCGTACTACTACTACTACTACTACCAATACAAATACAACTACAATTACTTCTACGACTACTGCTACTACTACTACTTCTCCTCTTACTACTACCATTACTATTACTGCTACTACTACTTCCATTACAACTACTCCTACTACTAATAATACTCCAAGCACTACTACTATTCTGAATACTCCTTCTACTTCTACTACTATTGTTGTTGCTACAATTACAATTACTACGTGTACTATAACAACGACAACTACTGTTACTATTGTTATTACTACTATGACTACTATTACTACTACTATTACTAGTAGTACTATTACTAATATTACTACTACTACGAGTGCTACTGCTGCAACTACTACAACTACAACAACTACTACTCCCACTACTACAACGACAAGAACTACTACAACTACGACTACTACTATCTCTACTACTACTACTACTACTACTACTCCTACTACTACTACTACTACTACAAATAAAACTATAGCTACTACTACTTCTACTACTGCTGCTGCTGCTGCTGCAGCTACTACTACTATTACTACTACCACTACTGCTACTGTTGCAACTACTCTTACTCCAACTTCTACTACTACTACTGCTCCTACTACTGCTAGTATTACCACCACTACAACTACTATTGCTCCTACTACTACTACTCCAATAACTTATACTACTAATACTACTACTGCTGCTGCTGCTACAACTACTACTACTGTTGCTGCTGCTGCTGCTGCTATTGCAACCACTACTACTACTACCACTACTCCAACTCCTACTACTCCTATTACTGCTACTCCCTCTACTGTTAGTACCACTACTACTAGTTCAACTGCTACTTGAACTCCAACTCCTACTACTACTACTACTATTACCAATACTACTACTATCTCTACTGCTACTACCACTACTACTACTACTCCTACTATTACTACAACTACTACTCCTCCCATTACAACAACTACTACTACTGTTGCTGCTGGTACTACCACAACTACTACTACTCTTATTACTAGTATTAGTACTACTAATACTACTACAAAAATTGCTACCGCCACACATACTATTAATGTTGCTTCTACTACAATAACTACTACTACTACTGCTGTTGCTGCTACTACTACTACTACCCACACCACTACTACTACTAGTACTAACACAAATACATACTACTACAACAACTAAAATTATACTACAACAACTGTTGTTATAGCTACTACTACTACTACAACTACTACTACAATTACTGCTACTACTACTATTACAACAACTACTACTATGACTACTGCTACTGCTACAACTACTAAAACTTCTTCAGCTACTACTACTACTCCTGCTGCTGCTGCTACTACTACTGCTTCAACTACTAGTTTTGCTACTACTTCTACTACTACTGCTACTACTACTACTACTACCTCTGCTACTACTATTACTACTATTGCTACTCCTACTTCAGCTACTACTTCTACAACTAGAACAACAACAACTATTACTACTACTGCAACTACTACTACAACTTCTACTACTACTTTTACTTCTACCACAACAACAACTACTATTACTACTACTACTACTCCTTCTACTACTACTAGTCCGGCAACTACTACTACAATGACTGCTACTACTATTGCAACTACTACTACTACTACCACCTCTACCACTACTACTACTACTCGAACTATAACTACACTACTACTACTACTACTACTACTACTACTACAAGAACTACTGCTACTCTTACCACTATTACTACTACGACTACTGCTACTGCTACTACTACTATTTCTACTACAACTACTACAACTGTTACTACTACTACTACTACTACTACTACGATTACTACTACTGCTACTACTACTACTACTACTACTACTACTACTTCTTCTACTACTATTAGTACAACTTCTACTACAACAACAACAACTACTACTACTTCTACCACTACTACTACTATTGCTACTACAACTACTGCTACTATTTCTACTCCTACTAAAACAACTCCTGCAATTACTTCAGCTACTAGCATTACTACTACTACTACTATTACTCATATTACTAGTACTACTACTACTATTACTATTACTACTACTATTACTTTTGCTACTACTACAACTGCTACTACTGTTACATCTGCTACTGGTACAACTATTACTACTTCTACTACAATAGCTACTACAATTGCTACTGCTACTACTACTGTTACTACCACTACACCTAGTAATACAACTACTAGTACTATACTACTGCTACAACCACAACTACAAGCACTGATACTACTCCTACAACTATTAGTATTACTACTATTAATACGACTACTACTACTACTACTACTGCTGCTGCTGCTGCTGTTACTACTTCTACTACAACTACTCGTTCTGTTACTATTACTACTACTAGTGCTACTACTGCTACTGCTACTTCTACTCCCTCGAATGCTACTACAACAACTACTACTATAACTACTACTACCACTACTATTGCAACACCTTCTCCTACTTCAACTACAACTACCAATACTACCCTAACTTCTATTACTACTGCTACAACCACTATGGCTACTACTACTACTGCTACTCCTACTAGTACTACTTCTACTACTACTACTACTACTTCTACTATTACTGTTGTTACTACTACTGCTGCTGCTACTACCACTACTGCAACTACCACTACTGCGACTACTACTTCTACTACTACTGGTACTACTACTAATGCCACTAGTGCTAAGACCACTATGACTACTATAATAACTACTGCTACTAATGTTATTTCTGCAACTACTATAACAATGTCAACTACTACTACTACAACGACAACTACTACTACTACTATCAAAACTAATACTGCTATCATTACTGCTACTACTATGACTTCTTCTCCTACTATTACTACTACTACAACTACTATCACTACTGCTACTACAACTTCAACTACAACTACTCCTGCTGCTACTACTACTACAACAACTACTACTACAACTACTCCTACTCCTACTACTACTACTCCTACTCCTACTACTACTACTCCTACAGCTACTAATACTTCTACTATTACTGGTGCAACTACTACTACTTCTACTACTACCGCTACTGTTACAACCGCTACAGCTAGTCCTACAACTACTATAACTACTACTGCTACTACTATTGCTACTACTACTACTAATGGTACTACAACTAAGGCTACTAGTACTACGACCACTATGAATACTACAATAACTACAGTTGCTACTGCTACTTCTACAACTACTATAACAACTACTATTGCTTCTACAATAACAACTACTACAACTTCTATTAAAGCTAATACTACTACCGCTACTGCTACTACTATGACTACTTCTCCAACTACTACTGCTACTACCAGTACTACTATAACTACTCTTGTTGTTGCTACCCTACTACAAGTACAACACCAACTACTTCTACTGCTACTACTACTGCTACTTCTATTATTACTGTTGCTTCTACTACTACTGCTACTATTATTAATACCATTACTACTAATACAACTGCTACTTCTACTACTACTATTACAGGTACTACTGCTGCTACTACTATTGCAATACTATTTCTACTGCTGCAACTACTACTACTACTATTGATACTGCAACTACTGCTGCTACTATTATTGATACTGCAACTACCGCTGCTACTTCTACAATGACTTCTACAACTACTACGACTACACCTACTACTACTACGGCTACTACTACTACTGAAACTACTACTTCTGCCACTACTACTACTGCTAATATTACTTCTTCTAATACTACTACAACTATTTCTATTGCTCCAACTACAAATGCTACTACGGCTACTGCAACTATTACTAATACCACTACTACTACTCCTACTTCTAATGCTACTGCTACTACTACAATCACTGCTACTGCTACTACTACTACTGCTACTACTATTACTACTACCACTGCTACTACTATTACTACTACCACTACGACAACTACTACTAGTAGTACTCCTGCTACTACTCGTACTACAACTATTATTATTTTTAGTAATGATATTGCTACTACTACCGTGCCTACTACTACTTCAGCTATTGCTACTGCAGCTGCTACTCCTACTACTACCGTTACTATTCCCATGACAACAACTACTACTCCTACTACTACTGCTACTACTGTTACTCCTACTACTACAACATCCTCTAATATCACACCAACTACTTCTACTGCTGCCACTACTACCCACCGCTACTGCTACTACTCTTGCTCCTACAACTTCCACAACTGCTACCACTACAACTGATGTTGCTGCTACTCGCACCACTACTCCTATTGCTACTACCACTATAACCTCTCCTCCTACTACTGATACCCCAACTACTACTGCTATTACATCTACCTCTACTACTACTACCGCTGTTGTGACTCATATTACTACTACTACTGCTGCTACTCCTCCTACTACTACTACTACTATTGCTAATATGACTTCTACTACAACTATCATTGTTGTTAGTCATACTACTACTATTACTGCTACTACTACTACTACAACTAATACTTCTACAACTACAACAACTATGACTACTACTAATACCACAACTGCTATTACTACTGCTACTACTATAGCTACCACAACAACAACAACAACTACTACTACTCCTCCAACTCCAACTACAACTGATGCTGCTGCTACTCGCACTACTACGACTACTTCTACTACTACAACTACCACTAATGCTGCTACTAATATTATTACTACTGCTGCTACTACTATAACAGCTACTACTTCTATCGCTACTACTATTGCTACTGCTACTACTGATTCTACTCCTACTACAGCTACTGCTTCTACAACTACTAATACTGATACTAACACTGGTACTACAACTACTACACTTACTATTACTACTACGACTGCGACTACTATGATTACTACAACTAGTAGCAGTAGTACTACTACTACTATGACTACTGCTACAACTATTGCTACTACTACTAATACTAAGTCCACTACTACTACTTCTACTACTGCTATTATTGGCACTACTGCTACCACTAATTATACTACTTCTACTTCTACTACTGCCATTACTTCTGCTACTACTACTGCTACCAATACTACTACTACTTCTCATACTACTACAACAATTGCTACTACTACTACTACCACCGTTAGTACTTCTACTACTACTACAACAGCTGTTGCTACTACTACTACTGCTGCTACTACGACTACTACTACTACTACTACTACTAATAATAATAATAATAATAATAATAATAATACAACTACTATTTCTACTACTAATACTACTACTACAACTACGACAACAACAATAACAACAACTACTACAACAACAACAACTACTACTACCACTACAACTACTGTTAATCCTCCTCCTCCTCCTACTACTACTAACACTACTACTAATACTACGACTCCTATACCTACTACTTTTGCTTCTACTACTACTGCTACTGCTGCTGCTGCTACAACTATAACTACAACAACTACTACTCCAGCTAAAGATATTACCACTCGTGCTGCTACAACAACTACTACAGCAACAACAATAACGACAACAACAACAACTACTACTACAACAACTGCAACTACTGCAACCACTACAACTACCACTACTACAACTATAACTACTACTTCTTCTAGAATAACAACAACAACTACTACTACTACTAATACTACTACTACTACTACTACTACTACTACTACTTATGCTACGACTACTACTACTACTAATGCTACTGCTACTACACTACAACTACAACTACATCTCCTAGTACAACTATTACTTCCACAACTATGACTATTACTACTACCCATACTCCTGCTACAACTACAACAACAACTACTACTACTACAAATTTGACTACTACTACTCCTACTACTACTTGACTACTTCAACTACTGCCACTTCTCCTACAACTACTACTCCTATTACAATGACTACTTTTAGTACTACTACTTCTTCAACGACTACTACTATTATTACTAGTAGTACTACTACTACTACCGCGACAACCAGTATTTCAACAACTATTGCTACTTCTATTACTCCTACTATTACTACTACGACTACTACGACTACTAATACTACTACTATTACTTCCACCACCACTACTACTACTACCTACTACTACTTCTGCTGCTGCGACTAATACTACTGCTACTATTACTACTACTCATACGACTACTAATAGTACCACTACTGCCGTTTCAACTTCGGCTTCTACTACTACTACTACTACTATTACTACGACGACTTATGCTGCTACTTTTGCTACTCCTACTACTTCTCCTACTACTACAACTACTGCCACTACTACTCCTACAAATTCTGCGACTACTACTACTACTAGTGCTACCATTTCTATTACTACTACTATGACTACTAGTACAAACGCTACTACAACTATTGCTATGTATATGACTACTACAACAACGATTGCTATGTCTGCTGCTACCGTTACTACTGCTACTATGACTATGACTTGTACTTCTACTTCTATTGCTTCTGCTTTAGCTACTGCTATAATAACTACTGATGCTGCTGCTACTACTACTGCAACTAATATTACTATTACTACTAATATTACACTAGCAACTTCAACTACTACTACTACTACTACTCCAACTACAACTACTTCTACTACCACTACTTATACTACTAGTACTACTACTACTACCACCACCACAATTGCTTCTTTGATTACTACTATCGTTATAACTACTACTGCTACTACTATTGTTGTTACTAATACGACAACTATTACAACTCCAGCAACTTCTACTACTACTAATACTGGTGCTACTATTGCTACAACTACTACTGCGTCTACTACTACTACAACAACCACTACTATTGCTACTCTGCAATTGCTAATTCTACTGCTATGACTGCTACTACTTCTATGACTACTACGACTTCTACTACTTCTTCTTCTCCTCCTCCTCCTCCTCCTACTACTACTACTACTACTACTACGACTACTACTACTACTACGACTACTACTAATACTACTTATCCTCCTCCTCCTCCTACTACTACTACTTTTGTGACAACTACGACTGCTCCAACTACTATTACTGCAACTACTACGACTACGACTACTATTACAGCTGCTGCCACAATTGATGCTACACCTATTGATATAACTACTGCTGTTGCTGCTATAATTGCTATTACTGCTAAAACTATTACTACTACTATTGCCATTACTACTACTTTTGTTGCCCCACTACCACTTCTACTAATGTTGCTACTACAACAACCACAACTACTACTACGATTACTACTACTATTACAACTACAACTTCTATTATTACTACTACTATAATAATAACTACTACTATTACTACTACTGCTCCAACTGCTATGGCTACTACTACTTTTTCTCCTACTACTATTACTACTGTTGCTACTACTACTACTACTACTACTACTACTACTACTTCAACTATTGCTACAACAATTGCTCCTACTGCTACTGCTACAACTGCTACTGCAACTATCGCTACAGCTACTGCTTCTACCATCACTGCTGCTACTGCAACTACTATATTTGAAATGGCTACTATTCCTACAGTTTCTGCTACTACTGCAACTATTACTACTAATACTGCTACATCTACTACTGCTGCTACTACTACTCCTACAACAACTTCTACTACTGCTACTATCACTGCTACTCTTACTACTATTACTACTACTGCTACTACTTTTACTATTATTACTACTGCTACTACTACTGTTACTGCCACTATTACTAATATTGCTACTGCTGCTACTACTCATACTGCTACTACCACTACTACTACTACAACAACTTCTACTACTACTGCTGTTACCACTTTCCTATGCCTCCAACTAATCCTATTACTACTACTACAGCTACTGCGACTACTACTGCTACTGTTGCTACTGCTTTTGCTACTACTACTACTACTACTACTACTACTACTACTACTACTACTACTACTCCTATTACTAATCCTGCTACTACTACTACTACTAGAACTACTACTACTCCTACAACTACTCTTACTACTACTTCTACTACTACTGCTACTACTACTACTACAACTACTACTACTATTACTACTACTACTATCCCTATTACTACTACTACTACTCCTGCTACAACAACTATAACTACTACTACGACTATTGCTGCTACTACTACTGCGACTAGCGCTCCTACTAGGACAATTACTATAGCTACAAATACAACAACTACTACTACCATAACTATTCCTCCTTCCACTACTGCTGCTGCTATTGCAACTACTATTGCTGCTACAACTACTATTGCTACTACTCCTACTGCTATTACAACTGCTACATCCAATACTAGTATAATTACTGCTTCTATTGCTTTTACAAATACTCCCACTACTACTACCACTACTGCTACTCCGGCTACTACTGCTCCTACTACCCCTGCTACTACGACCGTAACTACTACTGCTACTATGAATATCGCCATTACTACTACTACTGCGCTACTACAACTACTAGTATGATAACTACTGCTACTACTGCTGCAACTGCTACTACAACTACTACAACTACCACTCCAACTATAGCTGCTACTACAACAAATCCCACTACTACTATTATTGCTACTATGACTACTCTAACCACGACTACTACTACTATTAGTACTACTACTGCTACTACTGCTACTACTCCTAATGCTACTAATACTGCTACTGATAGTGTATTACTTTTGCTATTGGTATTACTGCAACTATTACGACGATTGCTACAACTACTACAACTACTATTACTACTGCTGCTACAACAACAACTAGAACTACTGCTATTGCAACTACTACAACTACTACTATGGCCACTACTACTATAATTACTACTGCTGCTGTGACTCATGCTACTACTACTACTACTATAACTATTAGTATCCGAACTACTGCTGCTATTGCAACAATAATAATTACTACAACAACCACTATTATTGCTCCTACTGCTACTATTGCTGCTGGTACTACTACTAATACTACTTCTTCTACTACTAATACTACTAGTACTACTACTATGACTACTATGACTACTACTACTACTGCTACTACTACTGCTATTACAACAACAACAACAACAACAACTACTACTACAACAACAAATAATACTGGTAGTACTGCTACTTATGCTGCTACTACTACCACTACAACTACTACTATTGGAATAACTACTATTGCTACTACTACTACTACTAATGCTACTACTACTACTGTTGCTACTACTTCTATTACAACTATGACTATTACTATTCGTACTACTGCTACTACTGCTACTACAATCGCAACCAGTGCTATAACTACTACTCCTACTATGACTATGGCAACAACTATAGGTGCTTCTACCACTTTTCCGACTACTACCCCTACTTCTAGAACTACTGCTACTTATAATGCTACAATTGTTCCCACAGTAATTACTTCTACTAGTACTGCGACTATTACTTGTCCTACTACTACCGCCACTACTACGACTACTAGTACTAATTCTACCACTGGTACTACTGCGTTTGTTGCTAATACTACTACGACTACTACTATTGTTACTCCACTATAACTAATTCTACTACTACTACCACTACTGCTACAAATACTACTACTATCATTCCTCATAACGCTTCTACTGGTGCAACTACAACTGTGGCTACTACTGCTACTGCAACTACTACTACTAGTAGTAGTAGTACTACTGTTACTACTACTACTACTACTCCTACTACTGCTACTTTGCCTACTACTACAACTAAAAGTATTATTACTACTATTACTACTACTACTACTAATGCTACTACTCCTACTACAACTCCTACAGCTACTACTACCCCTACTGTTGCTACAATTACTATTGCTACTACTCAAACTTCTGCTATTACTAGTACTACTACTACTACTACTAGTTCTACTATTGCAAGTACTACTGCTACCGCTACTGCTGCTCTTGCTACTACTTCTGCAAATGCTAATACTACTACTACTCATACTACTACTTTTGCTACTAATATTGCTATTACTTTTGCTATTGCGACTACTGCTACTACTACAACTATGGTTGTAACAATAACAACAACAACAACTACTACTACTACTGCAACTACTACAACTACGATTATGGCTACTACTATTGCTGCTACTTCAGTTACTACTACAACTACTAGTACCCCAACTACAACCGCAAATCCTATTGCTACTCCTACTGCAACTACTACTACTACGATTACTGCTGCTGCTCCTGCTACTACTACAACAACAAAAACTACTACTACTACTACTACTACTACTACTACTACTACTACTACTACTACTACTACTACTACTACTACTACTACGACTACTACGACTACTACTACTACTACTACTACTATTGCTACAACAACAACAACTCCTACAACTACTACTACTAGTATTACTCCTACAACTACTACTACTAGTATTACTCCTACAACTACTTCTACTAGGACTGCTATGCCTACTACTACATGCACTCCTGCTGCAACAATTACTACTGCCACTACTACTACAACTACTCCTACTGCTATTACACTTGCTACAGCTACTACTAGTCCTATTACTGCTGCTATTGCAACTACAAATACTGCCACTACTACTACCGCTACTGCTGCTACTACTATTGGAACTACTTATGCTGCTACTGCTACTACTATAGCTCCTACTACTTCTGCTGCTGCTATTACTACTACTACTACAACTACTATTGCTACTGCAACTACTACTGCTACTGCTAATGCCATTACTACTGCTGCTACCACTACTGCTACTACTACTACTACTACTACAACGACCACTCCTACTATTTTGCTACTACGACTACACTTACTACCACCACCACTACTATTAGTATTACAACTCCTGCTGCTACTATTATCGTAACTATTACTGCTATAATTACTACTAAGACAACTACTGGTACTGCTACAACAATAACTACTACTGCTGCTACAACTACCACTATTGCTACTGCAACAAATGCTACTACTGGTGCTACTACAATTATTGATTCTGCTTCTACTACTACTACGGGTATGGCTACCAATATTGCTAATACTAATACCACTGCTACTACTATTACTACAGCTAATATTACTTCTAATCCTATTACGACTGCTACTACTACTGCTACTACTACTATAACTACAAACACCACTGCTGCTACTAATACTATAACTCCTTCTACTAGAGCTAATAATACTTCTACTGCTGCTACTACTGTTATAACTACTACTACTACTGCCACTACTGCTATTGCAACTGCAACTATTACTACTACTACTAGTACTAGTACTACTCCTTTTCCTCCTCCTCCTCCTCCTCATACTACTATAGCTACTACTACTACTACTATTGCTACTAGGACTGCTATTGCTACTGCTACTACTATTACTGCTACTATGACTGCTACTACTACTACAACTATTACTTATACTACTGCTGCTGCTGCTCTTACTGCTACTATTATAGCTGCAACTACTATTACAAGTACTACTTCTACTACTCCACCTACTACTACTCCTACTGCTACTACTACTTCTACTACTACTATTGCTACTATGACTACTGCAGCGAATACTACTACTGCTACTACTACGACTGCTTACACGATAGCTACAAGTACTACTGCTACTATTGCTACTGCAAATACTACTAATTCTACAACTGCTACACCTACTATTACTGGTACTGCTACTGTTGCTACTACTACTACTACTAATACTACTGTCACTACTACTACTACTGCTGCTGCTACAACTAATACTACGACTAGAACTGCGACTCCTACTACTACTATTACAACAACAACTACTACTACTACTACTACTACGACTACTACTAATACTACTACTACTAGTCTGTCTACTACTACTACTACTATGGGTACTACTACTGCTACAACAACTGCTACCACTGATACTATGGGTGCTACTACTAACACTGCTACTACTACTTCTACTACTACCATTACTACTACACCTACTACTCCTACTGTTATTGGAATAACTATTACTACTTCTACAACTACTACTACTCCTGCGACTACTGCAACTACTACTCCTCTACTACTACCACTATAATTGCTACAACTACTACTAGAATTAGTATTATTACTACTACTACTACCACTACAGCCACTACGACCCCTACGAGTACTACTACTACAATAAGTGCAACTACTACTACAACTACAGCCACTATGACCCCTACGACTACTACTACTACTTTCACTGCTGATGTTGTAGATACAAATACTACAACTATTACTGCTACTACTACAACTGCTACTACTACTGCTACGACTGATTCTGCTAGTACTACCACTGCCACAACTCCTACTATTACCGCAACTACTTCTACCACTACTACTATTACTACTACTACTAATACTACTACTACTACTACTTATACTACGATTACAACAACTACTACTACTACAGCTACTACTGCTACTGCTACTTCTACTATTACTACAATTACTACTACTACTACTACCACCAGCACTAATACTACTGCTGCTGCTACTGCCACAATTACTGCCACTTCTACTACTACTACTACTACTATTACTACAATTACAGCTACTACAACAACTAATGAGGCTGCTGCTACTACTAATACCACTTCTATAGTTACTGCTGCTACTACTAATACAACTGCTATTGTTGTTGTTGCTGCTTCTACTACTACTTCTGCTGCTTCAGCTGCTGTAGCTACTACTACAACTGCTATTGCTATTGCTGCTGCTATGTCTATTGATACTACTGCTACTACTATTGGTACTACAATGACTACTGCATCTAATATGACTACTGCAACTAGCACTACTATTATTACTAGAACTGCTTCTGCTGCTGGTACTACTACAACTGCTGCTGCTGCTGCTACCACTACTAATACTACTGCTGTGACAACGAGTACGATGACTACTACTACTACTGCTACTAGTATTGCTTCGGCTTTTACTACTTGTACTACTACAAGAACTGCTGCTACTACTATAACAACAACAACTATTACTATTGCTGCTTCTGCTGCTACTATTACTACTACTACTACTGCTGCTACTATTACTACTAAAACCAATACTGCTTCTACTTCAATTACTACAACTAGTATAACTACTACTACTACTATAGCTGCTTTAGCTGCTACTACTTCCATTGCTGCTGCTACTGCTATTACTACTACTTCTCTTATAGCTACTACTACAACTACTACATCAGCAGCGGCTCCTACTACCACCACAACTGCAACTTCTGCCACTGTTATTACAACCACTATAGCTACTACTACAACTACTACTACAATTGATGCGTCTACTGCTACAACTACTATTACTGCTACTACAGCTACAGCCACTACTGCTCCAAATGATACTACTACTATAGCTACTGCAACTTCTACTACTGTTGTTGCTACTACTACTGCTACTACTTACAACAACTACAACTACTACTGTTACTACTAATGCTACAATTGCTACTTCTACTACTACTGCTACTAATGTTGCTATGACTATTACTATGACCACCACCACCACTATGATAACTACTACTACAGCTAATACTAATACTCCTACTACTTCTACCACAGTTGCAACTATTACTTCTAGTACTACTACTATTGCCGCTACTACTAGTAGTACTACTATTTGTGCTACTGATGTTGCAACTACTACTACTACTGCTTTTGCTACTAGTATTATTACTACTACTACTACTACTGTCACTACTACTACTTGTGCGGCTACCACTATTACCATTTCTACTACTACTAGTACTACAACAACTACTACTATGACTGTGGCTACTACTTCTAGTACTACTGCAGTTACTACTACTACTACTACAACTACTGTTGCTGTTGTTCTTGCTACTATTACTACTACGGCTGCTATTATGACTGCAACTACTACTACAGCTGCATCTACTTGTACCACAACTTGTACTATTGCCACTACTTTTGCTACTACTACCACTACTAGTACTACTACTACCCCTACTACTATTACAACTGCTGCCACTACTATTGCTACCACTTCGACCACTACTACTAGCACTACTACTACTAATACTACTACTACAACTACTATGACAACTACTACTACCACTGCCGCTCCAACTCCTCCAACTACTACTACAATTGCTACTGTTACTAAAGCTACTGTTGTTGTTACTAAAGCTACTGCTGCTGCTACAATAACAACAACTACTACTATAACTACTGCTACTGCTACTACTACTTCCACTATGACTAATTCTATTACTACTAGTAGTATTGCTACCACTATGACTACTACTACTACGACAACTACTTATGCTACTACTACTTCCTGTGATACGGCTACTACTTTTACTACTACTACTACTATTATTGGTACCTCTACCACTACTACTGCTACTGGAACTACTAACACTACTACTAACACTACTACAACAACTACTACTGCTACTATTACTACTGCTCCTGCTACAACTACTACTGTTACTGCTGCTACTACTACTTTTACTACTACTCCTACTACTACCAGTAGTAGTACTACTACTAAAACTACTAGCACTACAACTACTATTACTGCTACTACTGCTACTACAGCTACTACCGCTACAACTAGTACTACTACTACAACTACGACCACTACTGCTATTGTTGCCTCTCCTACTAGTACTACTACTACCAGTATTACTACCACTACTACTACAACTACTATTATTACTAGTGTTACTACTAATCCTAATACTCCTCCTACTACTACTACTACGACTACTACTATTGCTATACTACTACTCCTAATACTACTACTTCTAACGCTCCTACTACTTCTACTACAACTCCCACTACTCCTATTACTACTGCTGATCTACTCCTGCTACTCTTACTTCTGTTACTACTACTAGTTCCCCTAATACTCCTACTACTACTAGGAAAACTACTACTTCTGCTACAACAGCCACTACCCCTCCTACTATTACTCTTACTACTACTACTACTACTATTGCTGCTACTACTATTATTACCACTGCTACAACTACTACAATAGCTACTACTCCTCCTCCTCCTCCTACTACTACTATGACTACTGCCAATACTACTACTATTGCTACTACTAGTACTACGTCTAGTACTACTACCGCAACCACTACTTCTTCTAATACTGCTACTCCAACTTCAACTCCCAGTCCTATTACTATTCCTAAAACTACCACTTCGTCTACTTCTAATACTAGTACTACTTCTACTACTACTACTTCCACTACTACTACTATCGCAACTGCTACTACTACTACTGCTGCTGCTGCTACTACTATGCCTACTGCTCCTACATGCGCAACTACTGATATTGCTACTACACCCACTACTACAACTTCTACTACTACTACTACTATTATTACAACTCATACTCCTACTCCTACTACTACTACAACTGCTACTCCTCCCCCTTCGACTACTACTACGACTACTACTACTACTCCTACTACTGTTACTACAACTAACACTACTCCTACTAGTACTACTACTATGACTACAGCTCCTACTACTACTCCTATTCCAATTCCAACTCCTACCAGTTCTCCAACTACTACAATGACTACTACAACCACAACTACTATTGCTCCTACTACGATAGCTACTACTACTACTACCGCCACTACTACTACTACCGCTAGTACTACTACTATTAATACAACTATCATTATTACTACTGCCACTACTTTTACGACAACTACTGCTACTACTAATACTACTACTACTACCCCTATTACTACTACTACAATAACAATAACTACTACTACTACTACTGCAACTACTACTACTACTGTTGCTGCTGCCACTACTACTACAACTACAAATACTACTGCTATTACAACAATAACAACAACAACAACTACTACTACTACTACTAATACTAGTACTACTACTCCTCCTCCTCCTCCTCCTCCTCCTACTAGTCCTATTGCTACAACAACTACTACTGCTACTGTTACAACTACTACTATAGCTACAACTACAACTGCTACTGCTACTACTACTACTACAAGCGCTACAACTACTGCAACTATCGCTACAACTACTAGTACTACTACTACTAATACCATTGCCACTACTACTACTACTAATACCATTGCCACTACTACTGCTGCTAATACTACTATTAATGCTACTACAATGGCTACTATTATAGCTACTACTATAGCTACTACCACTACTGCCACTACTACTACTGCTACTGCTAGTACCACAGCTAATACTACTATTATTGTTACTACAACAGCTACTGCTATTGCTACTACTACCCCTACTGCTACAACTGCTACTATTACATTTACTATTGCTAATACAAGTACCATTCCTCATCCTCCTCCTACTACTACTAGTTCTACTACCACTGTTACAACTACTGCTACATCATCAACTAGTATTACAGCTACATCTACTACTACAGCTAATACTAGTATTTCTGCTAGTACGACTACTATAGCAACTGCTACTGCTATAATTGCCATTGTAACTACAGCAACTACTGCTACACTTTCTACTACTACTACTACTAGTACTTGTACTATTCCTTCTACTATGACTACTACTATCGCTATTGCTACTACTACTACTACTACTATTGTGCCTACTACTACTACT
>RXID01016442.1:0-18777 GCA_005019695.1 Trichopus zeylanicus subsp. travancoricus | reverse complement strand
TAGTAGTAACAGTAGCAGCAGTAGTAGATGTTGTAGTAGCCGAAGTAGTAGTTGTAATAGCAGCAGCGGCAGTAGTAGTAGTAGAAGGAGTGTTAGGTGTAGTAGTAGTACTTGCAGTGGTAGTAGTAGTAGGAGTAGTAGTAGTAATAATAGTAGTAGTAATAGCAGTGGTAGTGAGAGTAATATTAGTGTTAGTTGTGGTAATAGTAGTAATAGTAATAGTATTATTATTATTAGCAGCAACAGCAGTAGTAGTAGTAGTTGTAGTAGTTGTAACAGTAGTAGTAATAGGAGAAGTTGTAATAGTAGAAGTATTAGTAGAAGTAGTAATAGCGACAATCACAAAATAGTAATAGCAGTATTTGTACTACTAGCGGTTGCAGTAGTATCAAAAGTAGTAGCAGTTGCAGTAACAGTAGTGGTTGTACTAACGGTAGTAGCATTAGTAGTAGTAGCAGTAGTGGTTGTAGTAATAGCAATCGTAGCAATAGTAGGAGTAGTAGTAGTAGTAGTAGAAGTAGTAGAAGTAATAGTAGTTGCAGCAGTACTAGCGATAACAGGTACTAGCAGTAACAACAATAATAGTAGGAGGAGATGGAGTACTAATAGTAGTTGTTACTGTTGTAGGAGAAGTAGTAGTTGTTGTTGTAGGAGAAGTAGTAGTTGTTGTAGTTGCAATAGTAGTGGTAGAAGTAGCAATAGTAGCAGTAGTAGCATTTGCTACTACTACTACAACTACTTCTACTCCTCCTACTACTACTACTACTCCTCCTACTCCTACTCCTACTACTGCCACTATTGCTACTTTTAGTCATACTACTACTACTACTACTTCTACCGCTACTACTGCTACTACTTCTACCACCACCACCACTACTACTACTACTACTACTACTACTACTACTACTACTACTACAACTGTTATTACTACTAATACTACTACTACTACTACTAATACTACTACTCATACAACTACTACAACTGCCACTGCTACTACTACTACAACTTCTACTATGACTCCTGCTCCTAATACTACTACTATTGCTGCTAGTACTACAGCTACTGCTACATCTACCACTACTACTACTCCTCCTGCTGCTACTACTACTCCTATCGCTACTCCTACTACGACTACTACTACTACTTCTACAACTGCTACTGATGCTGCTGCTGCAACTACTACTACAACAACAACCATTGCAACTACTATTATTATTACTACTACTCCAATTGCTACTCCTACTACTACAAGAGTAACTACTCTTCCCATTGCTACTACTACAGCAACTACTCTTGCCACTACTACTACTACTATAACTACTACTACTCCTACTACGACCACTACTGCTACTTCTACTACTTCTCTTACAACTACTACTATTGCTGCTACTACTGCTAATACTACTACCACTACAACTGCTACTACTACTACTGTTACTACTGCTACTATTACTGCTACTACTACTATTTCTTCTGCTACTTGCTACTACTACTACTACTTCTTCTACTACCTACTCCTACTACTAATGCCACTACTACAACTGCTATAGCTGCTAATTCGGCTCTTGCTACTAACACGACTGCCGCTACTCCTTCTCTTACTACTACTAATGCTACTACTGCAACTACTACTACTACTCCTTGTGGTAGTACAATTGCTGCTACTAGTGCTACCACTATTACTACTACAACTATTACAACCATTGCCACTGCTATTGCTACTACTGTTGTTGCTACTGCTACTAATGCTACTGCCACTACAGCAACTCCTACTACTACTGCTGCTACTACTGCTGCTGCTGCTACTACTGCTGCTGCTGCTACAACCTACTACTACAACTACTACTACCATTGCAGTTGCTGCTACTACTACCAGTGCTTCTACTACTACTACTACAGCTACCACTACTACTACTACTACTCTCACCCCTACAACTACTACTGCTACCACTACTCACACTACCCTCACACCTACTACGACTACTCATAATACTTGTACTACTACCGCTGCTGCTACTTCTGATACTACAACTACAACTACTACTAATATTGCCCCAGCAACTACAGCTCTTGCGACAACTACTATTGCTACAACTGCAGCTACTGCTGCAGTTACTACTACAACTACTACTGCTACTACAACTACGACTACTACCACTACCACTTCTACTATTACTACTACAACTACTGCTGCTACTACTACTACTACTACTATTCCGACTATTGCTACCAATACTACTGCCACTGCTATTACTCCTACTACTACAACAACTACTATTGCTACTACTATTAATCACAACAACTACTACTACAACTCCTATGACTACTACTACTACTACTACTACTAGTACTAGTACTAGTACTACTACTACTACTACTACTACTACTACTACTACTACTACTACACTGCTACTAATGCAACTACAGCTACTACTACGGCTGCTACTACTACTGATACTACTGCTAATACTACGACTACTATTATTACTACTATTACTACTACTCCTCCTACTACTACTACTACTACAACTGCTACTGCAAAATCTAGTACTACAACAATAGCTGCTACTACTATTGCTACTCCTACATCTACTTCTGCTACTGCAGATACTACTACAGCAACTGCTACGACTGTTGCTACTCCTACTACTGCTAATGCTACAATTATTTCTATTACTACTATTGCTAATAATACTGCTACTGCGACTACTGCTACTGCTACTACTACTAATACTACTACTGCTACAACTACCATTGTCGCTATTACCACAGCTGCTACTATTACTACCGTTACAATAACTACTACTGCTACTACTACTAATACTACTACTGCCACTATTGCTACGACTGCTACTGCTACTTCTACTATTACGGTTACTACTACTACTTCTACTACTACTCCCTTTACAACTAATGCTAGTATTACTTCTCCTACTACTTAAACAACTACCACTTCTACTACTACTACTACAACTCCTACTTCTACTCATACTACTTCTAATACTACTACTACTACTCCCACCAACACTTCTACTGCTATTGTTGTTACTATTTCTGCTACTATAACTACTACTATTTTTATTTTTATTGTTGTCGCTTCTATTACTACTACTGCTACCACTTCGCCTACTACTACTACGACTACTACCGGTTCTACTTCTACTATACTGCTACTTCTATTGCTACTATTGCCGCTGCTGCTACTACGACTACTTCTGCTCCTGCTAGAACTATTACTACTACTACTGCTACTATTGCTACTATTGCTCTACTACTTCTACTATTATAACTAATGAAGCTACTTATGCTTCTACTACTACTACAACTACTGCAACTGTTGCTACTATTACTACCACAACTACTTTTACAACGACTGCTACTACTAGAACAACTATTATAACTGCTACTACTGCTGCTACTACCACTAATACTTCTCCTACAATAATAATTTCTATTACTTTACCTACTACTATTACTGCAGCTGCTACAGATACTACTACAACTACTGCTACTGCTATTACAACTGCTATTACTATTGCTACTGCTGCTACTACCGCTACTGCTACTACTACTCCTCCTACTACTCTTACCACAGCTACTATGACTTCTATTACTACTGCTACTATGGCAACTACTGTTAATAATACTACTACTACTGCTACTATTTCTACTGCTGGTGCTACAACAACTATAACTGTAACTACTAATGCTAATACTGCTACTCCAATGACTACTACTACTACTATTACTACTACTACTGCATCTACGACTACCAGTATTGCTTCTACTACTTCTACTGCTACTACGCCTTTTTCTCCTACTACTACATCTGCTACAACAATATTGCTACTCTTACTACTTCTTCTTCTACTAATACTACTACTGTTGTTACTACTACTTAAACTTCTGCAACTATTGCGACTACGACTACTCCTACTTCGGTAAATAGGTGAAATTGCACTCATTTTTCGGAATGAAACGTACGGAGAAAAACCAACCAACCATGATCATTCTGGTGGAATACTGGGAAGAAGTACGGGGTATCGAATAAAGAAGATTGGAGCTCAGTATTCGCCAACATCGTTAGCTCGGGAAAATTGAGGGTTAGGTGGGTTCCTTTACTCAGCTTCGGCAACCTTTGATGCCACATAACCGCTGGGCCGGCTATAGGCTAAAACATAGTAGTTTTCTTGCTTTTACTGCTACTACTTCTACTACAACTCCTGCTACTACTACTACTTCAACTACTACAACTACTACTACTGCTATTCAAGCCACTGTTGCTACTACTACTACTAGTACTATTACTACTACTACTACTTCTACTAATATTACTACTACTTCTTTTGCTACTACTACTTTTGCTACTACAACTTCTACTATTACTACTTTTTCTATTGCTACTTCTAGTACTGCTACCACGATAACTATTACAACAACTACTATTGGTAATACTACTACTAGAACTACAGCTACTGCTTCTACTTTTGCTACTGCTACTGCTTCTATTACTATTACTACTACTACTACTATGTCTACTATTACATCTGCTCCTACTACAGCTACTCCTACTACTCTTACTATTGTTGCTGCTCCTACAAATCGGGCTACTACTGCTACTACTACTACTACGACTGCTACTACTACTACTATTACTGCTGACGCTATTACTACTACTACTACTACTAATACCGCTACAACTTCTACTCCTGCTGCAACTGCTCTTGCTACTACTGCTACTAACAGAACGATTCTGAATACTTCCCCAACTGCTGCCACTACTGCAGCTCCTACTACCACTATTACAACTACAACCATTTCTACTACTACTACTCCTCCTCCTCGTCCTACTTCTCCTAATTCTACTACTACTATTGCTACTACTATTGCTACTACTGCTACTACTACAGTTGCTGCAACTACTACGTCTACTACTACTACTACTCATTCAATTGCTACCACTCTTGCCACTACTTCTATTACTACTGCTCCTACTACTACTGCTACTATTACTACTACTGCTGCTGCTGCTGCTACGATTGCTGCTACTACTACTAGTACTACTACTGCTACTACTAATACTACAACTACTACTATTGTTGTTATCGCTACTACTACTCCTACTACTAATGCTATTATTGTTTTTGTTGCTACTATTACTACTACTATTTCTTCTACTGCTACTACTAATGCTACTACTACTACTGCTACTATTGCTACTACACTACTACTCCTTTGACTGCTACTACTACTACTACTACTACTGCTGCTATTGTCGCTACTGCTAATGCTACTACTACTGCCATAGCTGTAAATATTGCTTCTGCTACTACTACTACTATTACTAGTAACGCATCTACTGATACTACAACAACAACTACTTTTACAACAACTGCTACTGCTTGTACTACTACTATAACTATTACTGCTACTACTATGACTTTTACTACTAGTAGTACTAATATTACTAAGAGTACTACTACAACTTCTACTTCTGCTGCCGCTGCTATTGCTGCTACTGCTACTAATAGAACGACTCCTACTACTTCTCCTACTGCTGCTACTACTGCATCTCCTCCTACAACTACTACTACTGTGATTACTTCTACTACAACTACTACTACTCCTACTACTTCTCCTAATTCTACTACTAGTACTACTGCTACTACTAGTACTAGTACTACTACTACTACTACTACTACTACCGCTTCTACAACTACTACTAGTTCTACTGCTACTAGTACTACTACAACTACTATGACTACTACAACTGCTGCTACTGCTGCTAGTACTACTACGGCTACTAGTACTACTGCTACTATAGCTATAACGATTGCTACTGCTACTAGTACTACAACTCTTGTTGTTGTTGTTGCTACAACTGCTACTACTACTAATGCTATTGTTGTTTTTATTGCAACTAATACAATTACTATTTCTCCTACTGGTACTACTGATGCTACTGGTACTACTGGTACTACACTACTACCCCTTCGACTGCTACTACTTCTACTACTGCTACTGCTACTACCACTGCTACTACCACTACTACAGATATTGCTTCTGCTACTACGACTATTACTACTACTTCTTCTATTAATGCTTCTACTGCTACTGCAACTACTACTACTACTACTACTACTACAACTAGTTCTACGATAACTGCTACTGCTTGTACTACTACTATAATACTATTGCTACTACTATGACTTTTATTGCTACTAGTACTACTGCTACTACTATGACTTTTACTACTACTGCTACTGCGGCTACTAATACTACTACTACTACCCCTACTAGCACTACTACTACCACTACTGTTGTTGTCGTTACTATTACTACTACTACAACTACTAATGCTGTTGTTGTTCCTACTAATACTACTACTATTTCTCCTGCAACTACAACTAATGCTACTACTACTATAGCTAATACACTGCTACTCCTTTGACTGCTACTACAAATACTGCTGCTGCTGCTACTGCTACTACTACTGCCGCTACTGCTACTGCTACTACTACTGCCGCTACTGCTACTGCTACTACCACTACTACTTCTACAACTACTTTTGCAACTACTGCTACTACTACGACCTTTACTACTACTAGTACTACAACTACTTCCACTTCTCCTACAATAACAACTATTACTTCTCCCACTACTACTACTTCTACTATAGATACTACTGCAACTACTGCTACTGTTACTACTACTATGACTACTACTGCTACTTCTACTACTAATACTGTTGCTACAACTGCTACTACTGCCACTGCTACAGCTACTACCGCTACTACTGCTAGTGCTACTGCTACTACCGCTACTACTGCGACTGCTACTATAACTACTACTGCTAATACTACTACTGCTACTACTACTACTACTACTACTAGTACTACTACTATTACTACTGCTACACTACTATTACTGATCTTGTTGCCGCTACTACTACTACCGCTAAAACAATTGCTACTGCTTGTACTACTACTATAATACTATTGCTACTACTATGACTTTTATTGCTACTTGTACTACTGCTATTACTATGACTTTTACTACTACTACTACTGCGGCTACTAATACTACTACTACTACCCGTACTAGCACTACTACTACCACTACTGTTGTTGTCGTTACTATTACTACTACTACTACTAATAATGCTGCTGTTGTTCCTACTAATATTACTACTATTTCTCCAGCAACTACTACTAATGCTACTGCTACTATAGCTAATACACTGCTACTCCTTCGACTGCTACTACAAGTACTGCTGCTGCTGCTACTGCTACTGCTACTGCCGCTACTGCTACTGCTACTACCACTACTACTACTACAACTACTTTTGCAACTACAGCTACTACTATGACCTTTACTACTACTAGTACTACTACTACTTCCACTTCTCCAACAATAACAACTATTACTTCTCCCACTACTACTACTTCTACTATAGCTACTACTGCAACTACTGCTACTGTTACTACTACTATGACTGCTACTGCTACTTCTACTACTAATACTATTGCTACAACTGCTACTACTGCCACTGCTACTGCTACTACCGCTACTACTGCTACTGCTACTGCTACTACCACTACTACTGCGACTGCTACTATAACTACTACTGCTAATACTACTACTGCTACTACTACTACTACTACTACTAGTACCACTACTATTACTACTGCTACACTACTATTACTGATCTTGTTGCCGCTACTACTACTACCGCTAAAACAATTGCTACTGCTGTTGCTCGTACTACTTCTATTGGTACTACAATTACTACTAAAAATACTACTACTACTACTGCTACCATTTTTGCTACAACTACGACTTCACCTACTACTATTACTACCGCCACTACTTTGGCTACTACTACTACTGATACTCCTACTAATGCTACAATTGCAACTACTACTACTGTTAAAACTAGTATTGCTACGACTACTACTGTTAGAACTACTACAACTACTACTACTTATACTTATACTACTACTTCTACTACTACGTCTCCTACTATTGGTGTCACTACTACGACTGCTACGATTGCTACGACCGCTACAATGGCTACTACTACTAATGCGGCTACTACTGCTACTACTATGACTACTACAATGACTACCATAATAGCTACTACAACAACTACTACTACAGCTACTACTACTACTACTACTTCTACTACTTCTCCTACTACTACTACAACCACTACTCCGACCACCACTACTACTGGTACTAATAGTACTACTGCAACTACTGCCACTACTGCAACTGCTACTACAACTACTACTATGACTCCCAATGCTACTAAAACCACTACTGCAACTACTGCTACTACTGCTACTTCTACTACTACTCCTGCTACCCTACCCCAACTACTACTACTACTACTCCTACCACTACTACAACTACTACTTCCGCTACTATAAATACTACTACAAGTAATACTACTACTACAATACTATTATTACTAATACTACTACTAATAATAATAATAGTACTACTGCTACTAGAAAAACTATGACTACTACTACTTCTACTACTACTATTGCTTTTACTACTGCAACTTCTACTACAACTACTAATACTGCTACTACTACTTTGACAACTACAGCTACTAATGGCACTATAGCTAATGCTTCTGCTACTACTGCTACTACTACTATTATTGCTACAATGGCTACGGCTACAACAGCAACTACTGCTACTACTACTACTACTATGACTGCTGTCGCTGCTACCAGAACTACTACCACTACAATTGCTACTACTACTACTACTACTACTACTGTTACTAGTACTACTGCAGCTACTGCTACTCCTAATACTACACCTGCCACTACTCCTTCTCCTACACCAATTTGTACCACTCCTACTCCTCCCACTACTTCTACTTTTACAACAACTACTACCACTAGTACTACTATTACTACTACTACTCATTCTGCCACTACTACTACTACTACACTACTACTACTACTACTACTATTACAACTATTATCACTACTACTTCTTCGGCTACTTCTGCTACTACCAATACTACTGCTACTACTACTACGACTACCACTACAAATGATGCTTCTGCTACTAGTACTACTACTACGACTACTACTACTGCTGCTACTACTACTATTAATACTGCTATTGCTACTACTACTACTATTTCTTCCACTACTCTTGTTACTACTACTACTGCTGCTGCTACTACTACCACTACTACTACAACTACAACTAGTACTCCAACTGGTACTATTAGTATCACTACTACTGCTACACTACTTTTCTACTACTACTACTACTACTACGGCTACTACTAATACTTCTCCCTCCACTATTACTACTGCAACTACCTCAATTACTACTACTACTACTACTACTCAAGCTAATACTACTTCTTCTACTACTATTACTGCTACTACTAGTACTAATACTACTGCTACTACTACTACTAGAACTAATACTATTGCTACTACTACTACTACTACTACTACTACTACTACTACTACTACTACTATTACTACTACTACTACAACTGCAACAACTATTACTCCTACTACTACTACTAATACTACTACGGCTTCTACTACTACTACTACTAATACTACCACTGCTGTTGCTACTGCTGCTACTATTAATACTACTACTGCTACTATTTCTACTACTACTACTGCAAGAATAATTACTCCTACTACTACTACTACTACTCCTACTGCTATTAATTCTACTCTAACTTATACTACTATGATTGCTACTGCTACAACTACCACTGCTACCAATAATTCAACTATAACTTCGACTACTACTACAACTACTACTACTAGTACTACTTCTACTATAACTTCTGCTAATACTATTACTACCACCGCTACTACTACTACTATTGGTACTATTGCTACAACGACAACTACTACTTCTACTACTACTGCTGCTGCTGCTGCTGCTACTACTACTACTACTGCAACTTCAACTACTGCTACTATTGCTACTACTATTATTACTACTACTGTTGCTGCTACAGCTACTACTAATACTACTCCTACTACTATTACTATTACTGCTCCTACAACTAGTTCTACTACTACTACTACTAGTGGTACTATTGCTAATGCTACTTGTAGTACTACGACTACTGCTACTACTGCTGCTGCTGCTGCTACTACTACTACTACTACTACTAGTACTACAATAACTACTTCATCTCTGAGTACTACTACAACAGCAACTGCTACTATTGCTACCACTGCTGCTACTACCTCTACTACTACTTACCCTACTACTACTACTACTACTACGACTAGTGTTGTTGCTGCTGCTACTGGTACTATGACTACTACTACTACTTCTGCTATTGGTATTACTCCTACTAGTCCGACTACTACTACTTCTAATATTATTACAGCTAGTACTCCAACAATTACTGCTATTACTACTACTACTACAACAACTATTTTTGCAGCTACTACTTTTACTACAACTGTAACTACTTTTGCTATTGTTGTTGCTGCTACTACTACAACTACTGCTACTTCTCCTACTTCTATGACTACTGCTACCATTACAACTGCTACAACTACTGCTACTACCACTCCTACAATTGCAACAACAACAACTCCTACAGCTACTACTACTAATGCTACTATTGCTGCTCCTATTACAACTACAACTAATACTACTACAACGACTACTGCTGCTACTACAACTACCACTACTGCTCCTACCACTATTGCTACTATTTCCTCTATTCCTATGCCTACTATTATAACAACTACTCCTGCTACTACTTCTACAACTACTATTGTTTTTACTAATGATACTCCGACTACTACTACGTCTCCAACCACTTCTACTAGTGCAACTTCAACTGCTACTCCAACTGCTACTGCTACTGCTTCTTCAACTACTACTAGAAATCTGACAATGATTGCTACTACTACTACTACTAATAACTGCTCCAACTACTACTACAACAACAACAACTACTACTACTACCACCACTATTACTGCTACTACCACTAGTACTACTACTACTACTACTACTCCAACTAATACTACTACTACAATCACTATTGCTACTACTGACACTCCCACTACTACTGATACTCCCACTACTGATAATATTGCTCTTACTATTACTACCACTTCTACTTTTATTACCGCCACAACTACTTCTACTGCTTCTACTACTACTACTACTACTACTCCTCCTGCTGCTATTTCTACTACTACTAATAATACAGTGCCTACTACTATTGCTATTACTACTTCTGCTACTACTGCATTACTGCTACCACTTGTCCTACTACTACTACAATTGCTACCGCTTCTACTGCTACTACACTGCTACTGCTTCTATTGCTACCACTTCTACTGCTACTACACTGCTACTGCTTCTATTGCTACTATTGCCGCCGCTGCTACTACTACTATTGTTGCTACTACTAGCACTATTACTACTGCTGCTGCTGCAACTGCTACTATTGCTACTAATACTTCTACTATTATAACTAATGTAGCTACTCATGCTTCACTGCTACTGTTACTACTGCGACTACTACTGCCACTATTGCTAGTGTTACTACTACAAGTACTTTTACAACTACTGCTACTACCGGTACTACAATTATAACTGCTACTACAATCGCTAATACCACTATTACTTCTCGTACAATAATAACTTCTACAACTTCACATACTACTATTACTGCGATTGGAACTGATACTACTACAACTACTGCTACTGCTACTACAACTACTACTCTACAGCAGCTACTACCACTACTCCTACTACTGCTACTACTACTACTCCTACTACTCTTACGACTGCTACTATGGCAACTACTGCTAATACTACTACTACTACTACTATTTCTACTACTACTGCAACAGCTACAACTGCTACTACTAATGCTAATACTGCTGCTACTCCAATGACTACTACTACTACTATTACTGCTACTTCTACTGCTTCTACGACTACTAGTATTTCTTCTACTATTGCTACTACTACTACGCCTTCTCCTCTTACTACTATTACATCTGCTACAACAACTACTGCTACGGCTATTACTTCTCTTACTACTACTCCTACTACTGCTTCTTCTACTAATACTACTGCCTGTGGGACGACGACGGCGGACGGCGACAACGGACGACCAAGAGGACGAGACGAACGGGCGACGACGGCGACGGGGGCGAGACAACGCCGGCGACGTATACGGACTGGGTTGTCGACTACCACTACTACTACTACTACTATTATTACAGCTACTATTTCTACTACTACTACTAGTGCTATTCCTACTACTACTGCTAATATTACTACTACTACTACTTTTGCTACTGCAACTTCTACTATTGCTAGTTTTGTTACTACTACTTCTACTACTTCTAATACTACTCCCATGACAACTATTACAAAACTCCTATTGGTAATACTACTACTACTACAACTACAGCTATTGCTTCTGCTTTTGGTACTGCTATTACTTCTATTACTACTACTATAATTGCTACTATTACATCTTCTCCTACTTCTGCTACTATTGCTCTTGCTGTTGCTGCTGCTGCTACTAATCGGGCTACTACTACTACTATTACTACTACCACTACTACTAGTAGTACTACGACTGCTTCTACTACTACTATTACAGCTGTCGCTACTGCTACTACTACTACTACTACTACTACTACTACTACTACTACTACTACTACTACTACTACTACTACTACTACTACTACTAACACTACAATAACTTCTACTATTGCTACAGCTGCTCTTGCTACTACTAATAGAACGATTCCTACTTCTTCTCCTATTACTGCTACTACTGCAACTCCTACTACTGCTACTACTACTACTCCTCCTCCTCCTCCTCCTACTTCTCTTAATTCTACTACTTCTACTGCTACTACTATTGCTACTATTGCTGCTAATACTATTGCTGCTACTACTACTCATTCTACTACTACTGCTCTTGCTACTAACACTATTACTACTGCTCCTACTACTATTGCTACTAGTACTACAAGTACTGCTGCTGCTACAACTATTGCTACAATTACTACTAGTACTAGTACTCCTACTAGTACTACTACTCTATTACTACTGCAACTACTACTGTTGTTGTTGTTGCTACAACTACTCCTACTACTAATGTTGTTGTTGTTTTCGTTTCTACTAATACTACTACTATTTCTTCTTCTACTACTACTAATGCTACTGCTATCACACTGCTACTCCTTTGACTGCTACTACTATTTCTATTGCTGCTGCTACTACTACTGCTACTGCCGCTACTACTAATACTATTACTACTAATATTGTCGCTTCTATAAATATTGCTTCTGCTACTGCTAATACTACTACTAATACATCTACTGATACTGCAACTACTACTACTACTACTATAACTACTTTTACAACAACTGCTACTGCTAGTACTACTACTATAACTACTACTGCTACTACTACGACTTTCACTACTACTAGTAGTGCTGCTACTACGAATACTACCACAACTTCTATTTCTGTTGCCGCTGTTGTTGCTATTATTGCTATTAATAGAACAACTCCTACTACTTCTCCAACTACTACTACTACTACAACTCCAGCTATAGCTACTACTACTACGATTACTTCTACCACAACTACTACTACTCCCACTGCTTCTCCTAATTCTACTACTAGTACTACTACTACTACTGATACTACTACTACTGCTACTACTACTACTGCTTCTACAACTACTACTAGTTCTACTACTCCTACTATTGCTACTACTACTTTTGCTTATGTTCCTGCTACTACTGCTACTAGCACTACTACAACTAGGACTGCTATAACTACGGCTACTACTACTAATACTACTATAGCTAATAGTACTACTGCTAGTACAGCTACAACGACAACTACTACTAGTAGTACTACTACTACTGCTGCTACTGGTAGTATAATTACTATCACTAATACTGCTACTGCTACCGCTACTACTACTACTATTACTACTACTCCGATTACTTCCATTGCTACAACTGGTTCTACTTCTAATACTATAAGTACTACAATGGCAACTACATCTACTACTACTACTACTACTATTACTACTACTAGTATTACTATTGCTATTGCTACTGCTGCAATAGCTGCAACTGCTACTACAACTGCTTCTATTACTACTATTACTACTACTACTACTGCTGTTGCTGCTGTTGCTACTATTACAGCAACTACTGCTAGCCCTGCTACTTCTACTATCTCTCCAACTACTACTACTACCACTAATGCAACTAATACTGCTTCTCCTACTATGACTACTTTTGCTATTGCTACCACAATTACTGCTAATACTATTACAACAACAACTACTACTACTATAACGACTACTACTAAGGCTACTACTATTGTTACAACGACTGCTACTACTACTTCTATTACTATTTCTACGCTACTATTGCTACTCTTGTTGCTGCTACTACTACTATCGCTAAAACAATTGCTACTACTGCTACTCGTACTACTTCTGTTGCTACTACAACTACTACTCAAAATACTACTACTACTACTGCTACCATTTTTGCTACGACTATGACTCCCCCTACTACTGTTACTACTGCTACTACTTCGGCTACTACTACTACTGTTACTCTTACTAATATTATAGTTGCAACTACTACTGCAGCTAAAACTAGTATTGCAACTACTACTACTATTAGAACTACTACAACTACAGCAACAACTACTACTTCTACTACTACATCTCCTACTATTGGTGTTGCTACTACGACTACTAGGACTACTACAAATGCAGCTACTACTGCTACTACAATGACTCCTACTATGACTACTACAACAGCTACTACCACAACTACTACTACAGCTGCTACTGCTACTACTACTTCTACTGCTTCTGCTGCTACTACTACTACTACTACTACTACTAATACTACTATTACTACTACTACTACTACTCCTACTACCACTACTACCGGTACTAATAGTACTATCAACACTACTGCTACTACTACAACTACTGCCACTACTACTCTTGCTTCTACTGCGACTGCTATTACAATAGCTACTATGACTCCCACTGCTGCTAAAACCACTTCTGCAACTATTGCTACTACTGTTACTTCTACTACTACTCTTAATACCCCTATTCCAACTACTTCTACTTTTACTCCTACTACTACTACAACTACTGCTTCTGCTACTATAAATACTACTACAACTAATCTTACTGCTACAATATTATTATTACTAATATTACTACTACTAATAAAAATAGTACTACTGCTCCAAGCAAAACTATGACTACTACTACTTCTGCTACTACTATTGCTACTACTAATGCTACTGCTACTACAACTACTAATACTGCTACTACTACTTTGAGAACTACTGCTACTAATCACACTACCACTAATACTGCTGCTGCCGCTACTACTACTACTACTACTATTGCTGCAATGGCTATTGCTGCAGTAGCAACTTCTGCTACTTCTGCTACTGCTGCTACTACTACTATTATGACTGCTATTGTTGCTACCACAGCTACTACCACTATAATTGCTGCTGCTACTGCTATTACTACTGCTACTACTACTACTATGGCTACTTCTACTCCTAATACTACGTCAACTACTACTCCTCCAACACCAATTCGTACCACAACTCCTACTCCTCCTACTAATTCTACTTCTACAACAACTACTACCACTAGTACTTCTATTACTACTACTCCTTATGCTATTACTACTACAACTATTACTCCTATTACTAGTACTACTACACTACTACTACTACTACTACTATTACAACTATTATCACTACTTCTTCTTCGGCTACTTCTACTACTACCAATACTACTGCTACTACTACTACGGCTACTGCTACAACTGATGCTTCTACTACTAGTACTACTACTACGACTACTATTACTGCGACCACTACTACTACTAGTACTGCTATTGCTACTACTACTACCGTTACTTTCACACTCCTGTTACTATTGCTGCTGCTGCTGCTACTACTACTACTACTACTACTACTACTACCGAAACAACAACTAGTACTCCAACTACTACTATTACTACAACTACCCCTACTATTAGTACTACAACTACTACTAGACTACTTCATCTACTACAACAACAACTACTACTACTACTAATACTTCTCCCTCTACTATTACTACCGCAACTACCTCAATTACTGCTACTACTATTACTACTCCTGCTAATACTATTGCTTCTACTACTAGTACTACTACTACTAATACTAATACTACTACTACTACTACTACTACAACTACTACTACTATTGCAACTTATACTACTACAACTGCAACAACTATTACTCCTACTACTACTACTACTACCTAAACTACTACTAATACTACAACTGCTTCTACTACTACTACTACTACTGCTGCTGCTGTTATTGCTGCTACTGCTGTTGCTACTAATACTACTACTCCTACTACTTCTACTACTATTACTGCTACAACAATTACCCCTACTACTACTACTACTACAACCAGTACTAATACTATTTCTACTACTGCTGCTGCTGCTGCTACTACTACTACTACTACTGTGACTTCTAATGCTATTACGTGTACTCTAACTTATACTACTATGATTACTACTGCTACCACTACTACTGCTACTATAACTTCTACTACTACTATAACTGCTACTACTACACCTACTTCTACTATAACTTTTACTAATACTTTTACTTCCACCGCTACTACTACTGCTGCTGCTACTATTGCTATAATGACAACAACTACTTCTATTACTAGCACAAATGTTGCTACTGCTACTTTTACTACAACTACTAATACTACTACAACTGCTACTACTGCTACAACTACTATAACTACTACTACTGCTGCTGCTGCTACTACTAATACTACTCCTACTGCTATTACTGTTACTGCTCCAACAACTAGTTCTACTACTACTACTAATGGTACTATTGCTAATCCTACTTGTAGTACTACGACTACTGCTACTACTACTACTACAACTAGTACTACAACTAGTACTTCATCTCTGAGTACTACTACAACAACAACCGCTACTATTATTACTACCGCTGCTAACTAACTCTACTACTACTTTCCCTACTACTACTACTACTATTACTAGTGTTGTTGCTGCTGCTTCTGCCACTACGACTACTACTACTGCAGCTATTACGACAAGTGCTACTGGCCCTCCTGCTACTTCTGCTATTGCTATTAGTCCTACTAGTCCTACTAATACTACTTCTAATCTTATTACAACTACTACTCCTACAACTACTACTATTAGTACTACTACTACTACAACAACTATTTTTGCAACTACTACTTTTACTACTACTATAACTACTTTTGTTGTTGTGGCTGCTGCTACTACAACAACTACTGCTACTTCTCCTACTTCTATGACTACTACTACCATTACAACTGCTACTACCGTTGCTACTACCACTGCTACAATTGCAACGACAACAACTGCTATAGCTACAACTACTAGTAGTACCACTACTGCTCCTGTTACAACTAAAACTAATACTACTACAACAACTGCTGCGACTACTAGAACTACCACTACTGCTCCTACAACTATAAGTATTGCTACTATTTCCTCTATTCCTAGACCTACTATTACGACAACTACTCCTCCTACTACTGCTACAACTACTATTATTTTTACTAATGATACTCCGACTACTACTGCTTCTCCTACCACTTCTACTAGTGCAACTACAATTGCTACTCCAACTACTATTGCTATTGCTCCTTCTACTCCGACTATGACTTCCACTACTGCTGTGACTAATAACTGCTCCAACTACTATAACTATTGTTGTTGTTGCAACTACTACTACTACAGCTACTACTACTTCGACAACATCTAATATTATTACCGCAACAACTACTGCTACTACTTATACTACTACTGTGACTTCTATTACTACGTCTTCTGCTACTACTTCTATTGCTACTCCTACTACTACTAATACTACTGTTGCTGCTACTTCTACTACTATTGACACTACTATTTCGACTATTACTGCTATTGCTACCACTACTATTATTGCTACCACAATTCCTATTACCACTACTACTCCAATTATTGCTTTCGCTACAATTACTACGACAACTGCTACTACTACAACTACTACTACCACTACTACTACTATTACTTCTACTGCTATTGCAGCTACTACTTCGACTACTTTTGTTGCTACTGCTTCTACTACTACTATTACTACCACTACTACTGCTACTACAACTGCTGCTGCTGCTACTACTACTACTACTGCTGCTATTACTGCTGTTACTACTACTACTACTACTACCACTACCACTACTACTACTATCATTACTACTACTACTGCTACTACTACTACTATTACTACTACTATAACTACTACTACTGCTGCTACAAATACTGCTGCTACTACTACTACTACTACTTCTGCTACTACTACTACTACTACTTCTACTCCTACTACTACTGTTACTAGTATTACTACTACTACCACTACCACTACTACTACTGCTAGTGCTCGTACTACTACAACTACTCCAACTACTGCTATTACTTTTGCTACTCAAACTAAAACTTCTACGATTACTACTACTATGACTTTTACTACTACTACTACTACTAGTAGTACTACAACAAGTATACTACTACAGCTATTACTACTGCTTCTACTACTATGAGTAATACCCCTACTACTACGTCCACTACTACTTCGACTGCTACAAA
>RXID01016440.1:0-19241 GCA_005019695.1 Trichopus zeylanicus subsp. travancoricus | reverse complement strand
TAGCAGAAGGAGAATTAGTTGTAGTCGCGGTAACTATAGTAGTAGTCATAGTAGTAATAGAAGCAGTAGCAGTAGTAGCAGTAGTAGCGGCTATATTAGAATCGGTACAAGTAGTCGCAATAGTAGTATTAGTAGTAGCAGTAATAGTAGCAGTAGTGGTTGTTATAGAAGCAGTAGTTATAGTAGTCATGGTAGTAGTAGCGGAAGTAGTAGAAGCAGTAGTAGTCGTTGTCGTAGTAATAGTAGTAGTAGTTGTTGTACTAGTTGTCGCAGTAGTAGCAGTAGTAGTTGCAGTTGTGCTGGTGGTAATAGTCGCAGTTGTAGTGGTAAGAGCAGGAGTAGTAGGTGTAACAGAAGTAGCAGTAGTAGTCATAGTAGCAGCAGTAGTAGTTGTAGTAGTCGAAGTAGTAGTAGTGGCAGTTGGAGTAGTTGTAGTTCTAGTAGTAGTTGTGGTAGCAGTGGCAGTAGCCACGATAATAGTAGTAGTTATAGTAGTAGTTGTCGGAAAAGTTGTTGTGGTAGTTGCAGTAGTAGTAGTAATAGTAACAGTAGTAGCGATAGTAGTAGTAGCGGCAGCAGCAGTATTAGTAGTAGTAGCAGTCTTAGCAGTAGTAGTTGTAGTAGTATTTGTTGTAGTAGTAGTTGTTGTAGTAGTAGTAGTAGTTGTTGTTGTTGTACTAGTACTAGTTGCACTAGTAGTAGTTGCATTAGTAGCAGTAGTAATAGAAATAGTAGTAGTATTAGCAGTAGCAGTAGTAGTAGAAGTTGCAATGGTAGTAGTAGTAGGAGTAGTTGTAGCAATAGCAGCAGCAGCAGTAGTAGTAGTAGAAATAGGAGTTTTTATTAGCAGCAGTAGTAGTGGAATTAGTCGGACGTAGAGTAAGAGTAGCAACAACAGTAGTTAGAGGAGAAGTAGCTGTAGTAGTAGTAGTGGTAGTAGTAGTATCAGCAGTAGTAGCTATAGAGGTAGTAGTAGTACTAGCAACAAGGGTAGTAGTAGTAGTAGTTGTAATAGTAGTAGTAACTGCAGCAGTAGTAGTAGTGCCAATAATAGGAGTAGTACTAGCAATAGTAGTAACAGTAGAAGTAGTAGTTGTTGTTGTAGCAGTAGTAATAGTAGTAGTAGTAGTAGCAATAGTAGCAGTAGTTGTAGTAGTAGCAGCGCCAACCGTATTAGATGTAGCGATAGTAGTAGCAGTAACTGTAGTAGTAGTGGAAGTAGTAGGAATGGTAGCTGTAGCAATAACAGTAGAAGTAGCAGTAGTAGTAACCATAGAAGAAGTGGCAGTAGTAGTAGCTATAGTAGCAGTAGCAGTAGCAGTAGTTGTTGTAGTAGTAATAGCAGAAGTAGTAGATGTAGCAGTGGTAGTAGTAGTTGTTGTAGTAGTAGTGGAAGTAGTAGGAACAGTAACTGTAGCAGTTGTAGTAGTAGCTATAGGCGAAGTAGCTGTAGCTGTTGTTGCAGTGTCATTAGTGGTAGCAAAAGTAGCAAAAGTTGAGGTTGGAGTAGTAGTAGCAGATGCAATAGTAGCAATTGCAGTATTAGCTGATGCAGTAGCAGTAGTTGCTGTAGCTGTAGTAGCAGTGGTAGCAGTCGTAGTCATAGTAGTCATAGTAGAAGTAGAAGTAGCAGTAGCAGTAGTAGGAATACCAGTAGTAGGATTAGCAGAAGCAGTAATAGCAGCAGTAGTAGTAGCAATAGTAGTAGTAGTGACTGTTGTAGTAGTAGTAGAAGCAATAACAGCAACAATAGAAGCAATAGCAGCAGCAGTAGTAGTCGTAGCTATAGGAGTTGTAGTAGTTGTTGTTATTGCCATAGTAGTAGTTGTACCAGTACAGTAGTAGCGGTAGCCATTGTTATACTAGCAATAGTAGTTGTTGTAGTAGTTGTAGTAGTAGTACTAATAGTTCTAGTAGTTGTATTAGTAGTAGTAGTAGTAGTAGTAAAAGTAGGATTAGTAGTAGTTGAAACAGTAGCAGAAGTAGTGGCCCCTGCTGCAGCTGTAGTTGTAGGTGTAGCACCAGTAGCAATAGTACTAGTAGGAGGAGGAGCAGCAGTAGCAGTAGTAGTGGTAGCATTAATAGTAGTAGTAGCAGTAGTCGTAGTAGTAGTAGTAGTCGTAGTAGCCATAGTAGTAGTAGCAGCCGTAGTAGTAGTTGCAGTACTAGCATTAGAAGTAGTCGTAGTTGGAGTAGTAGCAAAAGTGGCAGTAGAAGCAACAGCAGCAATAGCAGTAGTATTAGTAGTTGCAGCAGTAGCACTAGTAGTTTAAGAAGTAGTTCTAGTAGTAGAAGTAGTAGTTGTCACACTAGTAGCAACAGTTGTAGAAGTTGCAGTAAAAACAGTTGGAGAAGTAGTAGTAGTAGCAGTAGAAGTAGTAGTAATCGTAGCAGTAGCAGCAGTAGCAACAGTTGTAAAAGCAATCATAGTTGTAGTAATAGTAGTTGTTGTAGTAGTGGCAGCCGTAGCAGTAGCAGCAGCAGTAGTAGTCATAGTTGCAGTAGTAGTAGTAGTAGTAGTAGTAATAGTAATAGTAGTAGTCAAAGTAACAATAGAAGTAGTAGTAGCAATAGTAGTAGTTCTAGTTGTAGTAGAAATAGCTATAGTTGTAGGAGCAGTAGCAGTAGCAGTAATAGTTGTCGCGATTGTAGTAGTATTAGCAATAGTCATAGTAGTGTATTTGCAGCAGTAGCCATAGTAGCAGTAGTCATAGTAGTAGTGTATTTGCAGTAGTAGCCATAGTAGTTGTAGTTGAAATAGTGGCAATAATAGCAACAACAGTAGTAGTATAAGTAGAAGTAGTAGTAGTAGTTTAAGTAACAGTAGCAGTAGTCGTAGTGGTAATTATAGTGGGTGCAATAGTACACGTAGAAGTAGAAGTAGCAATAGTAGTTGTAGTCGTAGTGGTAGTAGTAGTAGTATAAGTAGTAGTAGTAGTAGGAGCAGCAGTAGTAGCAGTAATAGTAGCAGTAGTAGGCATTGTTGTAGTAGCAAAGGTAGTTGTAGTAGCATTAGTAGCAATAGTAGCAGGAGTAATAGTAGTAGTAGTAGTAGTAGCAGTACAAGTAGTAGCAGTAGTAGTAACATTAGTTGGAGAAATAGTAGTAGTAGTAGAAGAAGAAAAAGTAGTAGCAATTGCAGCTACAGTTGTAGAAGTAATAGTAGCAGTAGAACTAATACAACTTTCCCTGTTGCTGCTACAACTACAACTATTCCAACTACTTCTCCTAGAACTACTACTACTGCTACTACTACAACTCCTACGGTTACTGCTGCTTCTACAATCTCTACTACTACAACAACTACTACTTCAACAACAACAACCATTACAACTTCTGCTGTTAAACCTAGTACTTCTACTACTATGGGTGCTGTTGCAGCAGTTGCTACTACCACTACTACAACAACTACTACTACTACTGTTGCTTCTACTAGTACGGCTGCTGTTGCAGTAGTTGCTACTACCACTACTACAACTACTACTGCTATTGTTGTTGCTTCTACAACTACTACTGCTGCGGCTTCTAGTTCTCCCATACTACTATTACTACTATGGTTGTTGCAGTTGCAACTTCTGTTGCTATTGCTACTACTACTACTACTACTTCTACTTCACCTACTACTACTACTGCTACTTCTACTACTGCCACTCCTATACCTACAGCTTCTACTTCTACCCCTACTAGCACTATTAGCACTATTTTTGCTATTACTACTACTACTGCTACTGCTGCTACTACAGCTAGTACTACGACTACTCCTCCTCCTCCTCCTCCTACTGCTACTATTATTCCTACTACGACTACTACTTGTACTACTGCCACCACTTTTGCTTCTACTACTACTGCTACCACTACAGCTTCTTTTGCTATTAGTACTACTACTACTACTACAACTTATACTATTACTACTACTATTGTGACTACTGCTACAGCTATTATGACTACTACTGCTACTACTGCTACTACTGCTATTGCTACTACTACTACTACTACAACTGCTAGAACTGCTACTACTACAGCTACAACTAATACTACTGCTGCTACATTTCCTACTACTGCTACTACGGCTGCTACTACAGCTACTACTGCGGATTCTACTACTACGACAACTACACATATTACTACTTCTACTATGACTGTTGCTATTACTACTACAACTAGCACTTCTCCTCTTCCTACTACTACTACTTCTACTATGGCGACTATGACGACTACTGCTTCTACTACAGCTACTACTAGTACTACCGTTACTACTTTTGCTACTACTAATAATGCTTCTACTACGATTACTACTAGTACTACGGCGAATATTACTATTGCAGCCACTACTACTGCTACAACTACTACTTCTACTACTACTACAACTACTATGGCTGCTACCACTACACTACAACTTCTACGACTACCGCTTTTCTACTACTACTTCTGTTACTACTTCTACTGCCACTACTGCTGCTGCTGCTACTACCGCTACCGCTACTACTATTACTGCTACTACTGCTGCTACTATTGCTACTACAACTACTGCTGCTACTACTACTACTGCTATTGCTAATACTGCAACTGCTACTGCTACTACTACAACTATGGCTACTACATCTACAACAGCTACTATTGCTACTACTGTTACCACCACTACTACTACTGCTACTGCTACCACTACTACTACTAGTAGTGCCGCTACAACAGCTCCACTATTGCTGCAACTACGACTACAACAACTACTTCTGCTACTACTATTGCATCTACAACTGCTACTAATACTACTACTACTGTTGGTACAAATGCTGCTACTACAACTACTACTACCTCTACTACTGCTTCTACTACGATTACTATAGCTACTGCTACTTTTGCTGCTACAATGTCTACAACTACTTCCGCTACTACTACTACTACTTTTGTTGCTACAATGTCTACAACTACTTCCACTACTACTACTGCTACTACCGCTGCTACTACTACTAGTACTCCTCCTACTACTACTAGTACTCCTACTTCCACAACTCCTACAACTACGGCTATGGCTACTACTACTCCTACTCCAACTTCTTTTGCTGCTACTACTCCAACTGTCCCTACTCCTCCAACTACTACTATTATTACTACTGCTGCTGCTGCCGCTACTACTACCACTGCTACTACTCTTGCTTCTACTTCTGTTGCAGCTGTTCCTACTAATATTACTATTCCTTCTACTACTATTAATACTACTTCTCCAACAACAACTACTACTACCAATACTACAATTACTACTATTACTACTTCTACTACTACTAGTACTACTACTACTACTAATACTACTATAACACTACTACTACTAATACCACTACTACTTCAACAACAACTACTCCTATTGCTAATACTGTTGCAACTACTACTACTACTACTACTACAACTACTAATACTACTACTACTACCACTACTACAACTACTACAATAACCAGTCCTTCTGCTACAGCTACTCCTACGACAACAGCTATTACTACTACTGCAACTACTACACCTACTAATAGTGCTACTACTACTGCTGTTGCAGCTGCTACTTCTACTAGTACTACTACTACTACCACTTCTACTAGTACTCCCACTACTACTTTTGCAACTAATAATACTCCTACTAATACTACTATTACCGCCACTCTTGCTACTGCTGTAACTACTACTACTACTACTACTACTACTACTACTACTACTAATACTACCATAACACTACTACGACTATTACTACTACTATTCTACGACTACTACTTCAACAACTACTACTCCTATTGCTACTACTACTACTACAACTACTACTCCTACTGCTACTGTTACTCCTATTACTACTTTTACTGCTGCTACAACAACTACTAGACCAACTACTACTGCTACTACTACTACTACAACTACTCCTACTACCACTATGATTACTACTACTAATACTATTTCAACTACTACTCCTACTACTACTTCAACTACGACCCCTACTACTACTACTACTACTACTGCTGCTGCTACTGCGATTACTGCTACTTCTGCTGCTATTACAATTATCACTACTAGTACTATCCTAATACTTCAACGACTACTACCACTAATACTAAAATTCCTACTACTACTTCTGCTACTACTTCTCTGCCTACTAGTACTACTACTACTACTACAACTCCTACTACTACTCCTACTCCAACTCTTACTCCTATTAATACTCCTACAACTACTACAACTACTCCTACTACTACTAATACTACTAATACAACTACAACTACTCTTACTATTACTACTACTACTGCTATTACTACTATCACTACTAGTACTCCACTACTACTTCAATGAATACTACCACTAATACTAATATTCCTACTACTACTTCTGCTAGTACTTCTACACCTACTAGTACTACTCCGACTACTACTCCTAGTCCAACTCTTACTCCTATTACTACTGCTACAACTACTCCTAGTACTACTAATACTACTAATACAACAACTACTACAACAACAACAACAACTACTACTACTACTACTAATCCGAATGCTGTTGCTACTACTACTACTTCTATAACTACTATTACAGCCAATACTGCTACTACTACAACTGTTGCTACTACTTCTTCTATAACTGCAGCTGTTGCTACTACTTTTCCTAGTACTACAACTATTCCTGCTGCTACTCCAACTTCTACCAGTACTGTCACTACTACTACTATTACTACCGAAGCAACTACTACAACTACGATCGTGGCTACTACTACTGCTACTGCTAGTGATACTACTACTGCCACTACTACTACAACAACCAGTCCTACTACTCCTTCAACTACTTCTTCTGCTTCTACTACTACTACTTCTACTACAACTACTACTACCACTACTACCACTACAACTAGTGCTATTGCAGTAGCTGCTACTACTACTACTACTGTTGTTGCCATTACGATTACTCCAATAACTACTGCTGCTGCTGCTGCTGCTACTACTATACTACAGTTGCTCCTAGTTCTGCTGCTACTACTACTACTTTGCTGCTGTTGTCGCAGCTTCTATTGCTATTGCTGCTGTTGCTACTACTACTACTACTACTTCTACATCTCCCACTACTACTAGTACTACTACTACAGCTACATCTACTACAACCGCTACTACAGCTACTGCTTCTACTTCTACCATTACTAGTACTTTTGGTACTAATTTTGCTACTGCTACTACTGCTACAACTATAGCTACTACAGCAACCACTACTACTATAGCTACTGCTACTACTATTATTACAACCACTACTACTGTCGCTACTAACACTACTACAACTACTACTGTGGCAACCAACAGTACAACCACTTCTACTATTACTGCTCCTGCTACTACCACTACTACTACTGCTGCTGCTACTACTACTGTTATTACTACTACTGCTACTACTACTACTACTTCGACAACGACTATTGTTGCTGCTACTATTACGACCACTACTGCTGCTACCACTTCTACTGCTAGTGCTACTACTACTACTACAACACTACTACTATTACTACCTCGGCTACTACTGGAACTACTACTACCACTGCTACCATTGCTTCTTCGACAAAAAAACAACAACTGCTGCTGCTACTACTACTACAACAACAACTACTGCTAAAACTGCAACTGCTACAACTACTACTTCAATTACAACTATTACTTATGCTACTACTCTTACTACTCCTGCCATGACTACTACTAGTACTACTGCTACTTCTACTACTATTACTGCTGCTACTACTGCTATTGCTATAGCTTCTACAATTACAGCTACTACTACTACTACTACTACAACTACTACTACTATTACTACTGCTACAACTATTGCTACTACAACTACTACAACCGCCATAGCTTCTACCGTAACCACTCCTATTACTATTGCTACTGCTTTTGCTACTACTGCTATTGCTATTACTTCTACTACTATAGCTACTACAGCCACTACTACTTCTCCTACTACTACTACTGCTTCTACTACAGCTGCCATGACTACGGCTATAGCTTCTACTACTACCACTACTAGTACTATTAGTACTACGTTTGCTACTACTACAACAGCTACTTCTACTATTCCTACATTATCTCCTACTACTATTACTTCTGCTACTACTAATGCTACTACTACTACTACTTTGGCAACTACTGCTGCTGCTGCTTCTACTACTACTACTATTTGTACAATAGTTGCTACTCCTGCTACTACTACTACTGCTTCTACTACCACTACAACTAGTTCTATGGCTAATACTACTGCTACTGCTTCTACTACTGCTACAACTACTGCTTCTACTGCTACTACAACTACTATTGTTACTACTACTACTACTACAACTGGTATGACTAATGATTCTACTTCTACTTCTACTATTTATGCTGCAGCAGTAGCTACTTCTACTACTGCTACTATTATTGCGGCAGCTACTACTAGTACTACTACTGCTTTTGCAACTACAACTGTAACTACTACTACAACTTCTACTACTACTAATGTTGCTACTACTACAACTTTTACTTTTGTTGCTACTACTACTACTGCTACTATTGTTGCTTCCACTGCTACTGATGTTGCTGCTACTGCTACTACCACTATTGCTCCTACTACTCCTACTACTACCATCGCTATTGCTACTACTACTATTCCTTATACTCCTACTACCACCACTGCTACTCCTACAACCACTACTACTTCTACTACGACTACGACAAGTACTACTGCTACCACTTCTGCTTCTACTACTACTTCTACCACTGCTGATAATTCTACTACTACTACCACTACTACTACTACTACTACTACTTCTATTGCGACTACTGCTACTCCTATCATGACTGCTACTGCTACTACTACTACTACTACCACAACTACAACTACTACTATTACTACTACTACTACTGCCACTACGACTGTAACTACAGCTACTAATGCAGATTCTGCTATTACTATTGCTACAAATACTGCTACTTCTGCTACGATGGCTGCTACTACTACTAGTACAACTGCTGCTACTACTACTGCAACTACCACTTCTCCTACTACTACTACTACTGCTACTTCAACTTCGGCGACTACGACAACTATTGCTTCTACTAGTACTACAACTTGTACTACAGTTACTACTTTTGCTACTACTAATAATGCTTCTACTACAACTACTATCAGTATTACAGCGAATACCACTGCTACTGCCACAACTACTGTTACAACTACTGCTTCCACTGCTACTACAACAACTACTACTACTATAACTACCATGACTACTGCTTCTACTCCTATCACTACTGCTTCTACTACTACTGCTTCTATGACTACTATTGCTGCTACTGCTACTATTGCTACTACTACTACTTCCACTACTTCTGCTACTATTACTACTGCTGTTGCTTCTAGTACTGCTCCTTCTACTTCTGTTAACGTTACTACTGCTACTACTACTACTACTACTTCTACTACCACTACAACAGGTTCTACGGCTAATACTACTACTACCGCCACTACTACTGCTACAACTACTGCTTCTACTGCTACTACAACTACTACTGTTACTACTACTACTACTACAACTGCTATGACTAATGCTTCTACTTCTACTTCTACTACTTATGTTGAAGCAGTAGCTACCGCTACTGCTACTACTACCACAACTTCCACTATTGCCACTACTACTGCTACTACTGCTACTACTGCTACTACTACTGCTATTACTACTGCTAGTGCTACTAGAACTGCTACCACTACTGCTTCTACTAGTACTACAACTACAAATTCTACAACTACTAATGCTATTACAACCAATACTACTACTACTACTACCACCGCTCTAAATACTACAACTACTTCAACTACGATTACAACAGCTACCACTACTATTGCTGCTACGATGAGAAAAACTACTTTCGCGACTACTACTACTACCACTACTACTACTACTCCTACTACTACAGGTACTCCTACCACAAGTCCTACAACAACTACTATTGGTAGTCCTACTCCTACTCCATCTCCTTTTCCTACTACTACTGCAACTCTCACTACTCCAACTACAACTACAACTACAACTACTACGACTTCTACTACTATAACTATTACTATTACTACTACTACAACTACTACAACAACAACTACTACTACTACCACTTTTATTGCTGCTATTGCTACTGATATTATCACTCCTTCTACTACTACTAATACTATTTCTACTACTACTACCACTACTACTGATACTACTATTACTACATCTGCTGCTACTGCTGCAACTACTACTACTTGTAAAAATACTACTTCAATTGCTACTACTGCTGCTACTGCTACAACTACTACCAGCACTACAACTACTAATACTACTATTACTACTACTACTACTACTATATGAACTACTACTCCTACAGCTATTGTTACTCCTACTACTATTACAACTACACCTACTGCTACTACGACTACTACTACTACCACCACCACCACCACCACTACTACTAGTACTACTGCTGCAACAACAACCACTACTTCGTTTACTACTACAACTACTACTACTGCTTTTGCAACTACAACTATAGCTACTGCTACAACTTCTACTACTACTAATGTCGCTACTACTACTACTACTACTCGTATTACTACTACTACTGCTACTATTGCTGCAGCCACTCCTACTGTTGTTGTTGTTGTTGCTGCTACTACCACTATTGCTCCTACTACTCCTACTACTACCATCGCTATTGCTACTACTACTATTCCTACTACTCCTACTACTACCACTACTACTCCTACAACTACTACTGCTTCTACTGCGACTACGACTAGTACTACTGCTACCACTTCTACTTCTACTACTACTTCTACCACTGCTGATAATTCTACTACTACAACCACTACTACTACTACTACTACTACTTCTATTGCGACTACTGCTACTCCTATCGTGACTACTACTGCTACTACTACTACTACCACCACTACTACAACTGCTACAAATACAACTACTACTATTACTACTACTACTACTGCCACTACGACTGCTACTACAGCTACTACTGCAGATTCTACAATTACTATTGCTAGAAATACTGCTACTTCTGCTATGATGGCTGCTACTACTACTAGTACAACTGTTGCTGCTACTACTACTACTTCTGCTACTACTCATAATGCTTCTACTATAACTACTATTAGAATTACGACAAATACTACTGCGACTGCCACAACTACTGCTACAACTACTGCTTCCACTGCTACTACAACAACTACTACTACTATAACTACCATGACTACTGCTTCTACAACTACTGCTTCTATGACTACTATTGCTGCTGCTGCTATTATTGCTAATACTACTACTACCACTACTTTTGCTACTATTACTAGTGCTGTTGCTTCTAGTACTGCTCCTTCTACTTTTGTTAATGTTACTACTACTGCTACTACTACTACTGTTGCTGCCACTTCGACTACTACCACTACTACAATTAGTACTACTACTGCCAGTACTACTTTTATTTCTACTATTGTTGCTGCTACTACTGTTGTTGTTGCATCTACTACAACTACTAGTACTATTACGACTTCTATTACTACTACAAGTACTACTGTTGTTGTTGCTGCTACTCCAACTATGACTATTCCTGTTGCTTCTGCTAATACTACTACTGCTATACTACTACCACTACTAATACTACTATTATTACTCCCGTTACAACTAGTACTACTCCTTCTGTTTCTACTACTGGTACTACAACAACAACTACTACTACTACAAATACTCCAAATGCTACTGCTACTCCTACTACTACTACTTCTCCTACTACTACTACTTCTATTACTTCTACTTCTACAACAACTACTACTACTACTAGCACTTCCACTACTACTAGTATAGCGACTGCTGTTGTTGCTACTACTAGTACAACTACTACTAGTCTAGCTGCTGCTACTATAGTTACTACTACTACTGCTATTGCTGTTGCTAATACTACTCCTACTTTTGCTAATACTACTACTACTACTGCTGCTGTTGCTGCTACTGCTACAGCAACAACTACTACTACTAGCACTACTTTAACTACTACTGCTACTGCTGCTTCTGCTGCTGCTACTACTACTACTAATATTACTGCTACTACTGCTACTACTACTAGTACTATTGCTACTGATACTACTGCTACTACTGCTATTACTATTGCTACTAGTACTACTACTACTCCTGCAGCTACAGCCACTACTACTACTATAGCCGCAATTACTGCCACTCATACTACTACAACAATTACTAAACTACTATTGATGCTGCTGCAGTGGTGGTTGCTGCTATTGCTACTGCTGCTACTACAACTACTACAACAACTATTGCTACTACTGCTGCTACTACTACAACTACTATGGCTTCAACAACTTATTCTTCTGGTACTACTGCTACTGCTGCCACTACTATTACAACTGCTACTTCTACTACTACTTCTACTACGACTACAACTCCTATTACTACCAATAGTACAACTACTATTGCTACTACTACCACTGCTACTACTGCTACTCCTACTACTGCTACACTACTACTACAACAACTACTGCAAGTACTACTATAACACCAACACCTACTAGTATTACTACTGATACTACTATAACTACTACAACAATAACTACTACAACTACTACTACTACTTCTACTACTACTACTAGCACAACTACTCTACGACTAGTACTACAACGACTATTGCTACTTACTACTACGACTACTCCAACTACTACTACTACTACTAATACAACTACTACTCCTGCTCATACTACCATCATGACTACTAGTACTACAACAACAATTACTACAACTACAACTACTGTTACTAGTACTACCTTTGTTGCCATTGCTTCTGCTGCTAAAGCGGCTATGCTACTAGCACAACATCAATAACAACAACTACTACTACTTCTACTACTACTACAACAACTACTACTACCACAACTACTAATACTACTAGTCCTACGACTACTCCTACTACTACAACAACAACAATTGCTACTACTACTATTATTACTAATACAAATTCTACTACTATTACTACTACTACTACTACTACTACTACTACTACTACTATACTATTACTACTACTACAACTATTACTACTTCTACTACTACTACTCCTACTACTACGACGATGACTACTACTACTACGACTACAAGTACTGCTACTGCTACTATTGCTACTACTGCTACTAATACTGCTACTACTTCTACAACAAGGATACAACAACAACAACGACTGCAACTACTCCTACTAGCACAACTTCTACTGCTACAAGTACTACTGCAACTGCTGCTACTAGTACTACTACAGCTGCTGCTACTTCAAATACTATTGCTAATACTACTACTACTGCTGCTGCTGCTGCTCCACTAATAGTACAACAACTACTACTACTACTACTACTTCTAGTACTACTACTACTCATCCTACTACTACTGCTGCTACAACAACTGCTACTACAACAACAACAACTACTTCCACAACAACTACTACTATTACTGCAACTAATTCTACTACTACTGCTACTACTACTACTACTGCTGCTATTAGTGCTACTATAACTATTACTACTACTACGACTACTACTACTTCTACTAGCACTATTCCTATGACTACTACGATGATTACTACAACTACAACTACTACTACTATTACTACTACTCTCCTACTAGTACTGCTACTATTACCACTACTACTATTACTACTGCTGCTGCTGCTGCTATTGCTGCTAGACTATTATCACAACTACTACTAGTACTACTACAACTACTAATACTACTACTGCTACAACAACAACTACTACTACTACAACCATTACAACTACTTCTGCTACTACTACTAGTACTACTATTCCTACTACTACAACTAGAACTACGACTACTTCTACTACTACAATTACAAGCATTGCTACTACTACTACTACTAATAGAATTACTACTCCTGCTACTTCTACTATAACGACTACTACTACTACTACTATAAGAACAACTACTAATACAACTACTGCTGCCAGTACTACATCTACTATTATTGCTACTACTGCTCCTACTACTACAACTACTATTCCTACTACTACTACAACAACTATTGCTACCTCTACTACTACAACAACTACTGCTGCTATTGTTACTACATTACTAGTACAACAACAACAACAACAACAACTAGAACTACTTCTACTACTACAACATCTACTACCAGTAATACTATTACTTCCACAACTACTACTACAACTAGCACTACGACTACTACTTCTACAATAACTACTATTGCTACTACTACTACTATTGCTACTACTAATTCTACAACTACTACTACGACTGCTTCTACGATGATGACTACTACTGCCGCAGCAACAATGGCTACTACTTCTGCCATTACTGCTGCTACTACTACTACTACTATTGCTACTACTACTCCTCCTCCTACTACAACTACTACTTCTACTATTGCTACTATGACTTCTCTGACAACAACAATAACTACTACTACAATTACTTCTCTGACAACTACTACCACTGCTACTACTAGTACTACTACGGTTGCTACTACTACTACTACTAGTGCTATTACTACTACAACAACTGCTACTACTACTGCCACAACAACAACTACTACTGCTACTAAAACTACAACTACAACTCCTACTACTGCTATTACCACTACTACTAATACGACTGCTACTTTTGCTACTTCCATTGCTAATCCTACTACAACTATTACCATAACTACTAGTACTCCTACTATTACTTCTACAACTATTGCTGCTACATATGCTATTATTTCAATTTCTACTCCTGCTTCTACTCCTACTACTACTACAACTACTCTGACTACTACTGCTACTACAAATAGAACTTGTAATAATACAATTCCCATATCTACTATGACTACTATAATTGTTACTACTGCTTCTATTGCCACAACTACAACTACTCCTCCTCGTCCTCCTCCTCCTACTACTACTACAACTGCTACAACTACTACTACATCTACTACTACTATTACTATTACTTGGCCAACAACTACAATAACAACAATAACTGTTACTCTAGTACTACTAGTACCACTACTACTACGGTTAGTATGGCAACTGCTACAACAACCACTACTACTACTACTACCGCTACTACTACTCTGCTGCTACTAGTACTACTTTGACAACTATTACAACAACTACTGCTGCTACTTCTACCACTGCTACTACCACTACTACCACTAGTACTACTAATGCTACTACTGCTGCTGCTTCTACCACTACCACTACTATGACTACTGCAGCTAGGACTACTACAAATACTGCTACCATTACTACTACTACCATTACTTCTATTACTGTTGCAACTCTGACTACTGCTACTACTACTACTACTACTACTATGACCACTACTACTAGTAGTAGTACTACTCTCACTACTACTACTACTACTCCTACTCCAACTACTATTCCTACTCTGACTGCTACAACAATAATAACTACTGCTACTGCTACTACTACTACTACTACTACCACTACTGCTACTCTTGTAGCTATTACTACTCCAACTACCATTACCTCTACTGCTACTGCTGCTACCACTTTTTCTAGAACTACTACGACTAATACTACAACTACTAGTACAACTATAACTACTACTACAACTAACACAAGTACAACTGCTACAACTACCACTACTTTTGCTGCTATAGTAGTTGGAATTGTAGCAATATTCATAGTAGCATAAGTATTAACAGTTGGAATTATAGGAGAAGTAGTAGTGGTTGTAGTAGTAGTCATTGCAGTAAAGGTAGTAGTAGTAATAGGAGAAGTAGCAGTCATAGTAGTAGTAGTAGTAGCAGCAACAATAGTAGTAGTACTAGTAGCAGTCATAGTAGTAGCAGTAGTAGTAGTAGTAGCAGCAGTAGTAGTAGTAGTAAAAGTAGTAGTAGTAGTAGTAGCAGCAGCAGTAGTAGTAGTAGTAGTAGTAGTAGTGGTATTAGTGGTAGTAGTAGCAGAAGTAGTAGTAGTAGTAGTAGTAGTAGTAGCAGTGGTAGTAGTAGTAGTACTAGCAACATTAGTAGCAGAAGTAGTAGTAGGAGTAGTTGTAGTTGCACTAGTGCAAGCAATTGTAGCTATAATAGTAGCTATAGTAGTAGTCATTACTGTAGTTTAGGTAGTAGTAGTAGTTGTAGTAGCTAGAGCAGTTGTAGCAGAAGTAGTAGCAGTGGTAATCGCAGTAGCAGAAATAAAAGTAGTAGCCGTAGTTGTCCAAATAGTAGTTGTAATATTAGTAGCAGCAGTAGTAGTTCTCATAGTGGTAGTGGCGAAAGTAGTACTAGCAGTTGTAGTTGTCGTAGGAGCTGTAATTGTATTAGTAGTAATAGTAATTGTGGTAACAGTAGCAATAGTAGTAGCAATAGTAGCAGTAGTAGAGGTGGTAGTAGTGGTAGTAGTAGCAGTAGCAGTAATTATTTTAGCAATAGCAGTTATTAAAGTAACAGTGGTAAGAGTAGTAGAAGTAGTTGCATTAGTTGTAGTCATAGTAGTAGTAGTAGTACTAGTAGCAGCTGCAGTAGTAGTATTATTAGTACTAGTAGCAGCTGCAGTAGTTGTAGTAGTAGTAGTAGTAGTTGTTGTTGTTATTTTTGTAGCCGCAGTTATTGCAGCAGTGATGGTAGTAGTTATAGTAGTTGTAGCAGCAGCAATATTAGTAGTAGTAGATGTAGTAGTAGAAGTATTTATAGTAGTAGTAGTTGTAATAGTAGCAAAAGTAGCAGTCGTAGTATTCGAAGTTGTAGTAGTTGTAGTAGAAACTGATGTATTAGTAGTAGTAGCATTAGAAGTAGTAGTAGTTGTTGTTATTATTGTTGTACAAGTAGTAGTAACAGAAGCGGTAGCAGTTGAAGTAGCAATGGTAGTAGTAGCAGTATTAGTAATAGTAGGGGAAGCAGTAGGTGTTGTAGTAGTAGTAGTAGGGGAAGCAGTAGTGTTAGTAATAGTACTAGTACTAGTAGTCACAGCAGCAGCTGTAGCAATAGTCGAAGTAGACGCAGTAGTATCCACAGTAGCGATAGTAGTACTAGTTGTTGTAGTAGAAGTAATCATAGTAGTAGTAGCAGTACTAGAAGAAGTAGTTGTAGTAGTGTAGCAGTAGTAGTCGTAGTAGTAGTAGTAGTAGTAATAGTAGTAGTGGTAGCGGTAGTACCAGTTGTAGTAATAGTAGTAGTGGCAGTAGTAGTTGTCATTCTTGCTGTAGTAATAGAAGTATTTGTAGTAATAGGAATAGTAGCAGTAGTAGTAGCAGAACTAGTAGCAGTTGTAGTCACAGAAATAATAGAAGTATTAGTAGTAGTAGTAGTATTTAAAGTAGTTGGAATAACAGTAATGGTAGCAGTAGCAGCAGCAGTAGAACTAATAGTAGTAGTAGTATTAGCAGTAATAGTAGTAATAGTGGTAGTAGTAGTAATAGTAGTAATAGTGGTAGTAGTAGTTGCAGTATTAGCAAAAGTTGTATTAGTAGCAGAAGTAGCAGCAGCAGCAGTAGTGGTAGTAGGAGTCTTGGGAGAAGTCGAACAAGTAGTAATTGTAGCAGTCATAGAAGTAGTAGTAGTAGCAGTAGTGGTAGTGGTTGTGGCAGTAGTACTAGATGTACTAGTAGTTGTAGCAACAGCAGTAGTAATAGTAATACTTGTAGTAGCCTTGGTAGTAGTCAGAGTAGTAGTACTAGTAGGAGCAGCAACAGTAGTAGTAGCAGGGGTAGTAGCAATAGTAATAGTACTAGAAGAACTAGTAGTAGTTGCAGTAGTATCAGTAGTAGTAGTTGTAGTAGCAGTACTAATAGTAGGAGTAGCAGCAGCAAGAGTCGTAGTAGCAATACTAGTAGAAGGAGTAGTAGAAGCAGTAGTAGAAGTAGTAGTAGTTGTTGTAGTACTAGTAGTAGTTGTAGCAGTAGACGTAGCAGCAGTAGTAGTAGTAGTAACTATAGAAATAAGACTAGGAGTAGCACTAATGTTACTACTACTAGTAGTACTTGTAGTAATAGGAGTAGCGACAGCAGCAGTAGGAGCAGTAGTAGTCGTTGTAGTAGTGGTCATTGTAGTAGTAGAAGTAGCAGTAGTAGGAGTTTTAGTTGAAGTAGTGGTCATAGTATTAGTAGCAGTATTCGCAATAGTAGTTGTAGTAGTAGTAGAAGGAGTTTTTCGTGCAACAATAGGAGTAGTTGCAGTAGTAGTAGTGGTAGTAGATGTAGTATCAGTAGTAGTAATAGTACTAGTCGTTGAATTTGTAACAGTACTAGCAGTAGTAGTTGTAGTACTAATGTAGTAGTAGTAGTAGTTATAGTGTTAGAGCTAGTAGTAGTAGCAGTAATGGTAGTAGTAAGAGTAGTTGTTGTAAGAGTAGTAGTAGTCCAAATGGATGTAGTTGTAGTAGTGGCATCGTGGTAGTTGGAGCAGTAGTACAAGTAGTAGAAGTAGCAGTGGTAATAGTAGTTGCAATAGAAGCAGTAGTAGCAGCCATAGTAGTAGAAGCAGAAGTAGTAGTAGAAGAAGCAATAATAGTAGCAGTAGTAGTTGGAGAAGTAGCTGAAGGAATATTAGTAGCAGTAGTTGTAGTAGTAATCGTAGCAATAGCAATATTAATATTTGTAGTAGTAGTAGTAGTAGTCATAGTATAGGTAGTCTTAGTACTAGTAGTAAGAGCAGCATCAGTAGTAATAGTAGTAGTAGTAATAGTAGTAGTAGTAGAAGTAGTAGTAGTTGTTGTTGTTGTTGTAGTAGTAGTAGTAGTAGTTCTAGTAGTAGTCGTAGTAGTGGTTGTTGTTATAGTAGTGGTAGCAGTTATTGTTGCTATAGTAGTAGTAGTAGCTGCAGTAGTAATAGTGATCACAGTAGTAGTAGTAAAAGTTGGGGTAGTCTTACGAGTAGTAGAAGAAGTAGTAGTAATAGGAGTTGCAACAACAGGAAAAGAAGTTGTAGCAACGGGAGTTGCGGCAACAGCTATGGTGATGGCAGCAGTAGTAGTAGTAGGAGTAGTCGTACGAGTAGCAGTAGAAGTAGTAGTACTAGTGGTGGCTGTAGTAGTAGTAGTAGTAGGAGTAGTAGTACGAGTAGTAGTTGAAGTAGCGATAGTAGCAGTAATAGTAGTACGAGCAGCAGTACTAGTTGTAGTAGTAGTAGTAATTGTATGAGTATTTGTAGGTGCAGTAGTAGAAGTAGTAGTAGTAGGACTAGTAATAGTTGCAG